>QAOA01003736.1:1017779-1163695 GCA_003255065.1 Cercis canadensis | reverse complement strand
AAAAAAAAAAAAAACAAAAAAAATTAATTAAAATAAAATGAAATAAATAAAGTCCACTCATCCTGAGAAGCAGTGAATATTTCCCTTATATCTTTACAAGATAACGAAACTCGAAAATCTTTTGTGGTCGCAGATATGGTATGGTAACCAGGTTACAGCAATTTATAAATTGGAAGATCTCAATCTCAAGGATATTTTTAGCATAAATTGGAAGGTGGAGATTTGTCATATTCTTATAAAAGTTAATCAGTGCACAAATCTTATGGGTAAAGTAGGTACCATACAAGATTTTGAGTTAATAGTCCATATTGTTCTTATCTTCTAAGCATCATATATTTACTCCAACTAATGGAATCAAGCTATCATATATATACCTAAATTTATCCTACTTCATTCTATTCTATACTTCAAATCTTCAATTGCTCCTACCTTGGAGCATGTGAGCATTAATGTATAACGTGCTAGGTTAATGTGATTCTACTTTTGCTTGTACCTTATGGCGTATAATTTAAGCACTAAACTATACTAATTAAGATTATATGTTGATTAGCACCCAAAAAAAAAAAAAATACTATATGTTGATTCTCTGCCTTACATTGTATGAGTAATAATTCAACACTTGGTATTGGTAACCATCTTGTTTTGAATGGGATAAATATCACCCTACAAAGAAGAAAATTATTTTTGTAATCTATATCATATTTAGACATTAAATAAAGTGTAACATTAATAAAATAGAATTCTATTTAATTATTACATCTCAATTTTTATAAAAGGGATTAGTATAACCCATTATTTTCCAGTAAGCTATTAATATGAAGAAGTGCTTGGTTTGTAATACTAAAACTTGTAGAGGCAGAGAGAATTGGTTGGTAAAAAGGTGGGTGGATGAGAATCTGAATATCCTTTTCAATAAGTAATACAGCACAAGAAGAGAAGAAATTCTGAAAAGCTATTTCTTTTTGTTATTTTATTCCTTCAGAACTAAGGCAAGAGACTAAATGCTTGGTATCTTTTGACTAGGAATGGGATTGGAGATTATATCTTTTTATTTTGTCCATGTTTTTTTAAAAAAATTGTATAGCTTTAGAAAAAGTTTGATGGAGGATGAGAAGGAATTGATGAACTCGAAAACTAATGGTAGGAAATGAGGAAAAAAGATATTAAAGGAAGGAAAGAAGGAACAATACTTTTCGAGAATGTTTTCGAAGTGTGGGCATGTGTAAGTTAGTGTATGGTTGATAAAGATGATGATGATGATAAAGTGGGAGCATAAAGCATATACATAGACTAGTGATAGTGAGGGTGTGCTTCTTCTCTTACTCTTATTTAGTGCTGCTTTCTCTGCATTTCTAGGGAATGCCACAGAGACGGTGTCTACTTCTCACATACCTTAATTTAACTATTATCCCAAAGTGATTGCGCCACTCACCATCTCTCTCTCTCTCTCNAAGGAAGGAAAGAAGGAACAATACTTTTCGAGAATGTTTTCGAAGTGTGGGCATGTGTAAGTTAGTGTATGGTTGATAAAGATGATGATGATGATAAAGTGGGAGCATAAAGCATATACATAGACTAGTGATAGTGAGGGTGTGCTTCTTCTCTTACTCTTATTTAGTGCTGCTTTCTCTGCATTTCTAGGGAATGCCACAGATACGGTGTCTACTTCTCACATACCTTAATTTAACTATTATCCCAAAGTGATTGCGCCACTCACCATATCTCTCTCTCTCTCTCTCTCTCCCCTACAGGACCACCCACTTTGCTTCTAGCTTACCTGGTTTAGAATAGTTAACATTAACATTTCCCTTTATGCGCTTACGATTGACACTCACTATTTTGTTAGTGTCTTATATTATACTACAAAAGAAGTAGTCAAAGGTAAAAAGCTTTTTATCAATCACCAAAACGTAAAATCAACTTTTATCTTTTTCAGGGAAAAAACATTGTCATTATGAGTATTGTACCTTTACTTCACCATTCCTTCTACTTTGATTGGAGCCAAAATCTGAATAGGGAATAAAAAACAAATAAAAATTGACAATACATCAATTTATGGATAATGATTACATATCCAAAGCTTTATTTCTCTAGATTGCTAGTTATCGTTTTTAAATAATAAAAAAAAACTTTGAAAAACCTCAAGGCTAATTATTCTCACTACCAATGTAACCAAAATATTGGTCTAATTAAAATATCATGTAGTTGTTCTATTTTATTTAAATATGATAATTACATAGTAAATAACATAATTATACATTTTATATATGATAACTACATAGTATTGTAGGATATTTTGATAATTTTATTTTGTGTAACAAACATTTTCTTGGAAAAGCACCTGCCTTTGAAACTTGTTAGTTCTTTCTCTCGAGTATTAGAACTTAAGAATAATTATCTCTTTTTAATTTTCACTTATCTTTAAAAGAAAAAAGGACAATGTTTAATTAGGAAAATACGGGCCCTGAACTGGCCCAAAACAAACAAGAAAACCCTTCAATAAGTAGGTTGAGTGTTGAGTATGAATAATTCTCAGCACAATCTGAAGCTTGGGTTTTGTTACGTAATAAGTTAGCTGGACTTACAGGAAGAGACGCAACTGGGCTTTGCATATGAAGCAATAGAAGCACCTATAGAATGAGCTCGGTTTATTCTTCCTAGCCCAAGACAAAAAAAAAAAAAAAAGGAAAATCCCTGTTAAGCTACCTAGGGCCCACAACACTATCTTTCTAACCAATGAAACGCAGAGTATGAGGTAGGGCTTGAGCCATTGAACTGAGAATCTGAGACAGAGGAAGAAGAAGAAGCAAAACCAAGTGTTCTAATAACCCCTCACCAGCTCAGCAGTTAACTAGTATGTCAACATTTCCGTTAACATTTAACGGTGGACTTATATGATGGATGGATGGAAAGAAGATTTGTGAACTCATGTCATAAATATTTTTTTTAAGTAATTTTTTGTGTATTTTTAGAGATTAAAATGACATTTTACTAAGTTATATATTAGTCTTTTTACCTAACCATATCCACTGTACAGATTTAGAACTGTCGTTGTCTTGGGCAACAGGCATCTATTATGTTTTGGCCATTGTTGCAATTCAAAACAAAAATTACAAACGATTAATAAAAATATATTAAATTCTCTACTTAATTAACCTCTATTATGCACATTTTATTTATAGGCTATCAAAAATAACAAAAAAAAAAATACTAATCATGAACATGATAGAGGACAAAATAAACGAAACAAATAAGAAGTAAGTATTAATTTGCAGGGAATAGACGCTTGTACCGAAAATTATGAGGCACATGAGCTACAAACCAAAGTGTGAGACTATTAAATACCAAAATTAGATGGAAATATAATTATAAAGTGGCGTTAGGCCTCAAACCTAATTCCTCCATTTAGGAATTGACAAATCGCGAACCCAACTTAATGTTGAGCTACCACTATTCATGATCCAAACATGCATGTTCTTTGTACCTTGTGGAATCTCAACACATGCATATCACCTTTTCACGTTCCATTCCTTTTGGACCATAAATTTATTTTTTGTTGATAGTGTTATATACCAAAATGTCAATTTAAGTAATTCCCTTCATGATTTTTCTTCAATCTTTATCAATGTGAGCTGCCACAAAAAGCAGAGTCAAACCTTAACTATAATCACATCCCCATCACAGAATATATAGCCCACACAGTTCTACCACTTCCCTTAGCCAAGTTTTTTTTATTGAAACCAACACACCCACTAGAATCCTTTTTACCCAAGCTTGGATTCCCTTCAAATTCATACACCTCTTTCCTTTTCCATGTTAGTCGGTAATAGCATCCATCCCACTAGCTATCACAAGAATCCACCCTAACAATTAGAGGCTCCTCTTATTGCCATATTGCTTTGTTTACTTCATTTACATTGGCGATTAGCTGTTATTTTTGTTTGTTGTTGTTGTGGGGTAAGGGATAAAATTCATTAATGTCATAATTAAGTCACATTATACGACACAAACTCCATATAGGATATAGCTAGAGGACCATGCAAAGGGACATTACTTACTTACTTGACAGATAAACGAATAAAAACAAAAACTTGACCTTAATTATATTATTGTTTTTATGTAGAGAAAGAGGTCGTGATACATAGCTTTCACAGAGTTATTAGCAAATAGGGTGGTAGATGAGTTATATGTAAAATCAAAGAGGATCGCTAGCTAAGCCTAATTCCAATTCGAAAATCATTATTGAATTGGTGTGGCATGCAGCTTTCTTATAAGTCAAAGGGAAAAATGAAAGATATATGTTGATATCTCCATTTCGGTGCTGCCAATGCCATGATTGGGTGAAATGTTATTTACTTTGATAATTTATATAAAATCAATACCTGATCAAAATTGTGACATGTTAGATGAATTACTGGTTTTGAAGTAAAATTCAGATTTTACTTTTTAACGAAGTAATTTTGAAGTGAAATTCACATGTTATTTGTTTGAACGAGTGTAATTTTACTTATTTTGATTATAAACTCTCCATCAAATAGCACTAGTCATTTTTTTTTTAAAAAAAAAGAAAACAGCCTAGCATGGGAAAATTGAAATCGATAAATTAAGCGTTAGCTGTAATTTTCAAACTCTTCCCTCTTAATTTTACTCAAAATTTGTTGAGAAAATAATGGCATTGATATATTGGAAAGTTCAGAATATAGATTATTATCTTTGAATTAATTATTTGATAGTTATATATATTTTTATTATGTTTAACATTTAATTTTTAATTATTACTCATAGTAATTATATTAAGAATGGAAATGGGTGTGGCGCTCAACATATTTCAAACAAAGGCTCAATTCCACTTTGTATTAGCTTCACCTTTCAGCCCTTTCCATATAAAAAACAAAATTGTTGCACATGTCTTTGCCTAATTTCTACGTACTAGCGTAGATGTATAATACTACATCACATCTATGAGTATCTAGTAGAAGAAAAAACAAGTGTAAAGATAGGACTTCCCTTTATACTCGGGCGATGTATAGTCCTCCTTTTTCTACTCTCCTTGCTTGGGTCATAGTGCCGTGCGTGTAGCATTTCTCCGGTGCTCCCTTTTACCTTGCACCTATATTAGTAGTGGAGGGTATCACCTGTCATTTCACCTTTTTCCATTCCATTGTGGATTATGGTAGTCGGTAGATAGAATAGGATAGGATGTGTAATTACATTGCCATTTAGCCCCAATTACGTAACCACCAGTACGGTCTGAACGTCGAGTCATCCTTACAGTTACACGCTGAATGGATTTAGATGAGATCCCTTCATGCAACTGCACACTCTACGCTCCACCACCTTTTTACTTACTAATCATCATTCATTGATATAAAAGATCTTTAACTCTAATATTATATTTTATAAATTTATTTATTTATTTATTATATTTTTAAAATTATTATACTTTTTTTTTTAAATAAAAAATCTAATATTAAGATCAAAACTCTCGATATCAAGGCCAAGGAATTCCAATAATTCTTCCTTTTTTTTTTTTTAATCTGCAATAATCCTTCCTTTTCAAACATTCATATTGGAAAATCCTAATTTTGGAAAGTAGATAATTCATTAATTTTTAAGATAAAGCTTGATCTGTTCCCGAGTCCCGACCATTGACCAATTTAATTTGAAGACACTTGTAATTAGCATTTGGAGAGTAGATATTTTCTCTTTCTTTTCAAAAAGATTAAAATCATTCCCAAAGAGGAGAAGGTGGAGAAATTTGATGGTTCTACCACAAATATGCATTACAGTCACGAAGACACTGTGTGCTACTTTTTAGGAAATTTCAGTACTAAAATAAAAGTATTTATCTTTTATTTACAGTTTTACAATAGAATGTTGTATTTTTCCAAAGACCATTTCAAAAACGGATAAAAGTTTGACCAAATAAAAATTTAGCCATTAAAAGAGAAACCAGATTTTTGAGTTTTCCATAGAAAGCAGAGGAATCGGAATGAATTAGTATTCCCTGCGTCTATATCTTCCCATGTGTTGTTGTGTATATAACATATCAATTTTTAAAAAGAGGAAAATAAATTAAATAGTGATAAAAATGAAGTGTATATAACCGTCTCCTGGTGCTTGAGAGTTCACGCGCATTCTTTACTTGTCTTCTTTTTTTTACTCTCTCTTCCTGTGAAAAGATCTTCGAAGATGGTGAGGGCCACTGTAATTCGTTCTGCGGTTGGTGTTATAGGTTTGTGCTTGGATTAGAGGCTTAGAGGCCGTTTCATTCTCTTCTCTTTGTTATTCTTCTTTTCATTCGTAACTTGGAATATTTTTTTTGTGGCTTTCAACACCATGTCTTCTGGATTCATCTTTTTTTTTTTTTTTTTTTTTTTTTTTTTTTTTTNTTTTTTTTTTTTTTTTTTTCTCTGTGTTCTCAACGTGTTCGAAGAAATTTTTCCTTCTCACTTTGATATACCATTTTTCGCTTAACCAACCTATAAACTCTGAATCGTTCGAAAGCAGAGAAGAGGTAACTGTTTAATTGAAAATTTGATTCTCTGTAAACTCTTCGGAAACTTTTAAATCGAGTTTTGATCAGAACTTGTTGATATGAACCAAGAATTTTAGCGTTTTGATCCGTTTAACAGAATGTTGAGATTTCTATTCTATAAGTTTTTCTTCTTGTGCAGGGAATGTCATCTCCTTCGGCTTGTTCTTCTCCCCAGCGTAATTGCTCTGCCTCATTATCTTCTCTCTTTTTTCTCTGTTTATCTGTGGGTGCATGTCATTGAGCATATGGCATGAACTTGTTAATTATGAATGAGGCGTGCGCGGTAGATTTCTTGTTTCTTATTAATGGCAGGCACTGGTTGTGGTTTGGTTTGCGTGACTCACAGATCTCAGAAGCTTGAGTTGAACCAATTGATGGATATAGATCATTGCATTATTCATAGTGGCTCCCATGAAAAGACATGCAATTAAAATAGCATGCATATGTAGTGCACATTAGTTTTGTTTGTTAGAGTTTATTGCGCCTACAATAATGTAATACACTTTTATCCATATCCTTCATTTTTTTGGGTCTTTCAGTCCTACTTTTGCTCGAATCATTAAGAATAAGACGGTGGAGGAGTTCAAGCCAGATCCTTATATTGCAACATTACTCAACTGTGCTTTTTGGGTGTTCTATGGCATGCCTTTTGTCCATCCAAACAGCCTCCTTGTTGTCACCATCAACGGTGTTGGCATTGTATTCGAAGTGGTCTACCTCAGCATATTTTATATCTATGCCACCAACAAGGGAAGGGTACGTATGCTTCCTCCTCGGCCACTAATATTATTGCACCTTCTATTACTATAGCACTGCATTAACTCTTGTGCTTGCTCATTTTTATATGCTCATCTTAATTATAATTAGTATATGAGACCTGAATAACATGCTAATAATACAACATATGGCCCATATGTCGCCTGCCATACGCTTCAGACCTTCACCTTGCTAGAGCCTAATTCTTTATTTTTATTTTTTTTGTTGAGTATAATTCATTTTATGTCACACTTTTTTTTTTAATCTATTTGATGTGAGAGTTCCACACTCACATGCATGTAAATATCTCTAGCAAAAACGCCTTCTTTGTTTTCTTTTTGCTTTTTGGTTCATATATAGCACAACTAATTAGTTCTCTTACTATATTTGTACAGGAGAGTCATTTTTATTTACTTTATAATTATATTTTACAGAACTACGCATATGTTCAAATTACATTGCCAAAAATTATTTACACACATATCTCTTTACCTTGATGGATCCCACGTACATCTGATATATCATTAATAAACATACTGGAGTTCGTCGCCTTAACAGCTTATTGTTGCTTAGTACTTATCAATATGTCTTATAGACTATAGTATATGTTACTGATTACTTTTTGAACCCATCAATTAGTTCTTCAGAGAAGAAACTGATTATGACATATTACCATGTACTCTTGATATATTTTTCATCATAGGATAGATATACTAGATCAATCCTATAACACACTAAAAAGAAGTGCAAAAATGATTGTAGAAAAGAAACTTTTATTTGTGAATGTACTCTTGGTTTTTATTTATTTGGTTAAAAGTCCCAGAACCATATTAAGAGCATTATGTCATAATGCAGCCATTCTTGTTCTCCTGTTGATTATTTCTTCCTAATTTCTCCAGAAAAAGGTAACGCTTTGGGTTGGCATCGAGATTATTTTCTTTGCTGCCATTGTTCTTATAACGCTGCTAGCATTGCATGGCACTCACAAAAGATCATTGGTGGTTGGTATTCTCTGCGATATCTTCAATGTTATGATGTATGCTTCTCCGCTTACAATCATGGTAAGCTTTTATATCCCCCTTTTCTATTTTTGTCAGACACATTAATTTTTTCAAATTATCTTAAAATTATTTTATTCCCTACCTTGTACTGATATTGGTATGATAAATAGGCAAAGGTTATAAGAACAAAGAGTGTGAAGTATATGCCCTTTTGGCTATCTGTGGCTAACTTCTGTAATGGTGTGTGCTGGACAGCATATGCTCTCCTCCCCCCGTTCGACATCTATGTCCTGGTAACTTGACTTGCCACTTTGTTCTCATTTATCAATAATCAATTTGCGCCTTACTTCCTCCTTCTTAATTATCAGTCATTTTATTCTCGAGTGAATTGAAACCCCATTATTACCTTGTATACTCTTGCAGATTAGCAATGGTATAGGAGCAATCTCCGGTCTTATTCAGCTCATATTATATGCTTGCTACTACTCCAGCAAGGGGGAAAACGATGCTGATGATCATGAGAAGGCAGCTGATGTTCATGAAAAGGCAGCCGATGTTGAGCTCTCTAGCAGATATGGAGCAGCTAGAGTCTGAACAGATTCTTTGCATGGCTGCTTTGCTTCTATATATATGTCTTTCCTTGTTCCCTTGCTCCTTACTTCTCTAGCTGTACTTTAGTTTTCGGATAAAAGCACAATTTGTTAGGCGTTTGATGCAATGGATTAAATTACAGTCGGGAGTGACCTTTCTCCATCTGGAATTGTTCATATGAATATTGATATGGTTTCGGATCACAGCTCCCAATCTTATACATTTATACCAAACAATCTATCTCTGTTTTGCAGCGTAGCTGCCTCGAGCTCAGATCTTCTGTGTTTGTATGATATACTTAAAGCACTCAAATTAAGACCAGATTATCATTTTCTGTAAACAAAATTTTGACTTTATCAACGAATGAATTGGACATAATTCTATTAATTGCAATATTATATTCTTATGAAAACTTAAGAATAGTTAATGACTTTTGAAAACTCCAAATATTAAGGTTTGATCGTGCAATCATATGGATATGGTTAGCGTCTAGAAAGTTATCCCATTAGTTAGACTCAGACCTCCCAAAAATATAAAAGAAAATAAAAAGGAGGACAAAGTTATAGGCCTCTTGCCAATTGTTAATGGTTTAAGGCCGAAGGGATTGAAGCCTGATCCATAGAACGTGGGCTTTCATAGAACTATTTCTGTGGGCCCAATTGGGTTTTCCAATTAAGACACCTTAGCTAAGATGGGACATGAGAAGCATTGTTATCTTATCCGAAGGATCAAGATGAATGGATGATCTTTCAAGGAAGAATAAATAAAAAGATGAATGGATGGTCATTGATCAATGTTGTGGCTTCTGCATCCTTCTACAAAATATAAACCCCAAATTTGACCGAAACCTTATCTTTTCTTTCTCTGTTACAAACACGGACATTCGTTGACTCACCACTCTTGCACGTTAAACCCTCATGAAATTTATTCTCTGATTTCCTTCCATAATTTCCATGGCAGCCATTATTCCCTGCCACTACTGTGCTCCCGTAGCTACCTCCAGCTTGCAAAAATCAAATGCACGCTCCACCCGGTCTCGCAATCCAACATCTCTGGGTAATGCTGCATTTCGGGGTTTCAACGCTAGATGCTCTTACCAAGAACCCCAACATTCTGATTCCCAGAACAAACATGTAAGGTTTTGGATCTGGGTTTTCATGTTTACGTTTCTATATACACCTTGACTATTCTTGTTTGCTGACCTACTCTCAGCTTGACATGGGCACATCTGGGTTTGTGATATGTATTCTCATCCCAGCTGATACATACGGCATTTTTAGTTTAATCTTAAATGGATCTTTGGTTAATAGTTTTCACAATTTAATGTGATATGAGTTCAGAAAGTCAGGTTCTTTATATCACATGCTTGATTCATTAATAGGATGGGATAGTGGAGCTTACTAGAAAATTCACCAACAGAGCAACAAGAATCTAAACAAACTAATGATAACCTCCTATACAAGTTCCAGACACCGAAAACGGATTTGATTCAGTGGAATTTTCAGTCTCCCCCAAATGTACTTAAATATGCAGTTTAGAATTTAAAAAATTATAAGCAAACTCATACTCTTGCCACTCCAGTACTATTGGCTTTCTGCACCCTTAAGATTAGTTGCTTCTATCTTCATTGGTGTTTGTGACTCCTAAAAAATTGGGAGTCGTGGGCAGTGCTAATTTGATATATGGCACCTTGTATGAAATGTTTCTCCCGCCTCCTAAATTTCCGATGGAAACCTTATAAGTACTTTTTCTTTTACCTTGTCTTGTTAAGCTGGCTAGGCTTAAGATGATTATAGCCCTAAAGCTTCTTTTTTTATAAACTGGAGCAGAAAGGGGGATCATTTTCCTTGAAGCATTGTGCAATTTCAATAGCACTAGCGGCTGGGTTAATAACAGGAGTTCCTTCATTGGGCTGGTCTACCAATGCCCATGCAGCTAGCCCTGTCTTGCCTGATCTGTCTGTGTTGATTTCTGGACCACCAATTAAGGACCCTGGGGCGTTGTTGAGATATGCACTTCCTATTGACAACAAAGCAATCAGAGAAGTACAAAAACCACTTGAAGATATTACAGATAGTTTAAAGGTGGCCGGAGTGAAGGCGCTCGACTCTGTGGAGAGAGTAAGGCATCATGATTCCTCTTTTTCTGTATTCATCTGTTATTTTTTCTCTCCTTAAGGATAAAAAGTTGAGTAACTTGTTACCTTGCATGACTCGTAGAATTTGAGGCAGGCATCTCGAGCCCTCAAGCAAGGGAAGACTTTAATTGTATCTGGCTTAGCTGAATCAAAGAAAGAACATGGAGTTGAATTGCTTAATAAGCTGGAATCTGGTATGGAGGAGCTTGAGCAGATTGTAGAGGATAGGAATCGAGATGCAGTTACACCCAAACAGAAGGAACTTTTACAATATGTTGGAAGGTGAGTATCCTGATAGATACATTACTTAGGTTTATAAACCACATCAAGACCCTGTCCTTCCATACATTTGCTCAAATCAGAAGTAATGGGTTAGTGCATGTCAGTACAAGCTTTTACTGTGTCAAGATGTTTTGCTTTGTGAAAATGAATTGCAATACAAATGGTTGATATCTGCCAGTTGTTAAAGATCTGAGACTAAGAATAGAGGTTGGGATATAGGAAATTCATATAGCTGTGCTCTGACCAAATAGAGCACTTCATGTATCGTAATTTGACCGCAGGAACTGCCATAAAGAGATCTCTATCAAGGCTTGGTTGCTTCAATAATATAAATTAGGTTTTACCTGAATTCTCTTGGGGAAATCACTTTGATTTCTTATGCCAATAAGAATCGTATTCCCTTTCTAAAAATAGAAAGTTTAGGAGGACTTGGAAAATTAATCTTCTGAAGAAAGCCTTTTCTCATATATAACCTTTCATTGACTGCAGCTGAGATGTTCCTGGGGCATTACGTTTCTGCAGTGTTGAAGAGGATATGATCGATAGCTTCCCATATGAAGTGCCTGAGGAATACCAAAATATGCCTTTATTGAAGGGGAGAGCAGCTGTGGATATGAAGGTCAAGCTTAAAGACAATCCAAACCTAGAGGAATGTGTTTTCCGTATAGTTCTAGATGGTTATAATGCCCCTGTAACAGCTGGAAATTTTGTTGACTTGGTGGAAAGACACTTCTATGACGGCATGGAAATCCAGAGAGGTAATATATCTGATATTTGACATGAACTTTTTCTTAAATATAGCTAGTTTTCTATGAGTATATCAGGTTCACCAGCTATGTTGGAGAACATGGGTACCACAACCACTGGTTCTGCTCATTGCACAAACATGGGCAATGAGCCAATGACATTTATGTTACCAATTAATGAGAGTGAATAAACCCATAACTGATATATATGTAACAGAAGCTGGATTATCTTATACCATCATTGGGAATCTATAATTTCATATGAGAATACAAAATGGACTTATTATTTGTTGCTTACTGTCCTTTAGTCTATATCTTCATCTAGATGCAGTTTTCTTGAAACNTTAATGAGAGTGAATAAACCCATAACTGATATATATGTAACAGAAGCTGGATTATCTTATACCATCATTGGGAATCTATAATTTCATATGAGAATACAAAATGGACTTATTATTTGTTGCTTACTGTCCTTTAGTCTATATCTTCATCTAGATACAGTTTTCTTGAAACTTCAATTCCTTTGTATAGCGGATGGGTTTGTTGTCCAAACTGGTGATCCTGAAGGTCCTGCTGAGGGTTTTATAGATCCAAGTACCGAAAAAGCAAGGACAATACCATTAGAGATTATGGTAGTAGGGGAAAAGGCACCTTTTTATGGAGCCACTCTAGAGGTAAGCTTAAACTCATTCTGTCTCATGATGCATATTATCTGTTTTTGCATTTATCCTTGTTTGATGTGATAGCAAGCTGGTCTGGAGTGACTTAACTGTTGTGAGCCAGCTCTATATAAGCAAGTCATATCATTTAAGTGGAGTAAATTTTTTGTTATGTATGCCTAAATTTCAGTGTAAAATTAATTAATACCTCCAACAAATGTTTATAAATGCATCCATGCTTGATTTTCAATGAAGTTTCACTTGATGTACCCAACTTTGAAAGGTTTTACAGAGAGAAAGTATACTGATTTGTCTCTATAGGAGTCCTCTACGTTCTTTTCTACCAACAGCTTGAATTTGTGTATGCATTAGGCCTGTCAGGTGGGCTTGTCTGTTTTCAGTTTTTGATTATCAAGCTGTTGCGGAATCATTTGTAGACTGCAATGAAGCCTTAGCCGTGGAAATGATGATAGAAAATGAAAGACAGTAGAAATGTATGGTTTATCTAATTACATAGTGTGAGATAAAAGAGAAAGATGGAGGTGGAGAAAGATTTTCCTAGACTTGATATGAAAGGAGCTGTAGAATCAGAATTTCTAAGTTCCCCTTGGTTTTCAAGGTGATATCTTTCTGAAACAACTTAGAATTGTTAAAACTTAAAAGTAATTTTGGTTTAAGCAATTTATTTCATACTTATTGAGGTCTATGCAGCAAGCCTCATTGTATAATCAGGAGAAATGAAAGTGTTATTCGCTACTATTAGCTTCGTCCATGAATATTTAAGTCTACAAAGTATATTCATTTTTTTTTTCTTTTCTTGTGGTGCTTTTTTGATATCTTTTGTTGTATCTTCTTAAGGTCGAAAGTTTTCTCTTGTTTGATGTATGTTGTAATGTGTTTTTGGACAGGAGCTTGGTCTATACAAGGCTCAGACAAAACTTCCATTTAATGCATTTGGGACAATGGCAATGGCAAGAGATGTGAGAATCTACTTTTTGACATTATCATTCTTAATGTATTTCTGTCTTTTTTGCTTTCATTTACTTCTTTGATGTTATTGCACAGGAATTTGAGAATAATTCTGCCTCTAGCCAGATATTTTGGCTTTTGAAAGAAAGTGAGCTTACTCCCAGTAACGCCAATATATTGGATGGTCGATATGCCGTCTTTGGCTATGTAATAGACAATGAGGATTACTTGGCAGACCTCAAGGTTGGTGATGTCATAGAATCGATTCAAGTAGTCTCTGGCCTGGATAATCTAGTAAATCCAAGCTATAAGATTGCTGGCTAGGGATTTTTCTGTGCCTTTTGCTATCAGCTGGAGCACGATGTTGCTTATTGGCAACTTGATTTGAGGCATTTTATGGAGGCTGCACTCACTCCCAAGTTTGTTTCCTTTGTTATCAGAAATTGGAATTCATTTTACAAGAACTTGGCATTCATTTTGAGATGTTCTATCTAATATTATACTGTCTCAATTGTATTCACAAAGTGTAGAACAATTTGTAACTTTCCTTCAATCAATTCCTTAATAAAATTATGATTGTCATTTTAAGAAAATGTAAATCAAACATTTCCTACGTCCATGTACTCACTGTAGTTGTTCATAGGAAAAGAAACAACTCCTTTTGTTCTACACTTCCAAGTATTGCAATTATTTTTCTGACTTGTGAAATACAATAGCACCTTTGCATTTTTTGATAAAGATTGTCACCAACGGTGAGGACACCTACCTCTCTCGTGATAACTTGCCTCTATCGAGGCTCCATGCAACTCTAATTCTTTGATTGAAATCAACGTCTGTTGGTTCTGGCTTTGGACGCTATCAAAGATGGTAACAAAGAAATGGAATGCAACTGACACACCCGTGTATAAAAAATCTGAATATTTTTGGGACCAAAATGACAATTTTACTATTCATTTTACTTACTTTTTTATTTTTGCAATTAGATAGAATTAATTTTATGGGAAATCACTTGGACCACATGACCTATTATGAATAATGAATAAAATTTTGAAATTTCTATTTAGAACCTAATTCTGAAAGCCAAACACATTTTTCTACTTATGAATTTTGTGTAATAGTAATAACTATCTACACGGAAAACTAGTCTCTCTGGTCATTCACTTTATGCCACAAAATTTTATTGGTCAAAAATAAGTAAGGAAAGATAATTGGTTGTGAGTATGATTGATGTCCTTATGTTGATGAGCAAATCCATGCTAGATGCTACTACATTAAAAAGATGACCTCTAAGCTCACATGACTTTGACACAAAAGGGTATTGGAGAAATCCATGCTACTACTGTCAAGTGTATGGCTTACACAAATATTTAAAAATGGGTGAGCTGAGGAGAAGAGAAAGATTAGCTTTACAAAAATTGATAGCCCAACAAAGGAACAAGATACTGCAGAGCTGTTGATTGCCGATGGCCTTCACACTTGTGTGTTCCATTCCATGCATCCTGAATTTTCCTTTCAACTAATTAAATTCAAACTGAACCTCCATAATGGTGTATAACATCAACATCCCTCCACAATCGATTTCCTTGACAGTGAAAAATCTTTCAAGGCCCTCGATACCTGCGGAAACATAAACAACCCTGAGGCTGATCATGAGGGATCATACCTCCACCCTTTGAAGTGTCAATAGCTTCTATCATGCTCACCACCTCATCCATCTCCGGTCGCTTATCAGGATTAGCATCCCAGCATCTTTTCATTACATTTGCAAGAGAGCTCGGGCAACAACGAGGTATCTCTGGTCTCAGATTCTGCAGTTTCATTAAGAATCTAATCACAGTAAAAACATCAAGCATGAATGTATCAACAGTAAAAACATATGGGCAAAATTTGCAAATCACTAACAGTTAACCTGTTGCTATTTGCTAACAAATCATATTTACATTTTTTTCACAGCATTTTAGTTTATATTTATGCTGGTACAGCCATTTAATACATTCCATATACCTGACGAACAACAGCAGATGTCACTTCTGAGAAGCTGAGGTCAGGATATGGCATGTCACAACAGTATATCTCCCATAAGCAAATACCAAAGCTATACACATCACACTTTCTGTTATATGGACTACCATTTAGAACCTGCAGAATATAATTTTTTCATGAAAAGTTAGATAAATAATTTTTTTTAAGAGCTGAAAGAAAACATGAATTAGTTATGCAAACCAAGCTATTGATGAACTAAGAATAAACAGAACCTATGCTCAGAAGATATACACATATGATTTCCAAAGCCTATCAAAGAACAGTAATCCCAGTTATTTCACAATCACTAGACTAGAGATGCATGCCAGATATAATCAGGTATGCAACATGCGTAGACTCTATGATTACTGATGCAGCTCCGCAGTTTCAAGTAGTCATACAAGTGGCAGTAGAGAATATCTCTAAATGGGTGCTCAAACAAAGCTTAAAATATAAAAGAGAAAGACAGAGAGACTCGTAAAGGAATCCAATTATATACCTCAGGAGCCATGTAACCAAGTGTTCCAGTTTCACCAGTCATGTCATGAGGATTGGAAGCCTCTATACGAGCTACTCCAAAATCAGCTATTTTCAAGGTTCGTGTCTTGTCCAGAAGCATATTTTCCGTTTTAACATCTCTGTGGACAATTTTTTTTGAGTGGAGATAGCTCAACCTATGAAGTAGACAATAAAAAATTGTCAGGCTCAGTAAGCACATCCAATATATTAAACTGATAAGATACAGGTTAAGTGGTGTTCGACCCTCTTGCAAGATCAAGTGCCAATTGGACAACCACTTTAAAAGCTAGCTTCCTTCTCCGGTTTTTTATGAGATATGACTTCAGAGCACCCCCTGGACAATATTCAACAACAACACAACAAATATTACTGGGCATGCCCATTTGACCGTTTTCCGTTTGTATGTGTAGCTCTGATGTCCCCATTGTCGCCCCAATAAACTGCAAAACAAAATTGACAACAGGCATGAATAAGAATTTTCACACAAATGTTTCAACCTATAACAGAAAGAAACCAATTTCACACTTTATCTTCAATAATACAGTGCCATATAAGCAGTAACCATTTCAAACATTGATAGCCTTAGTCAATATATATGAAACAAAAGTAAATCAAATATGAGGAGTTACTTAACCAGTTCCCGATACTGAACTGCTAGATTATTATCAAAAGACAGTTTCTTTCTCAAAAATGAAGGTGGATTTAAAGACTTCAACAAGAAAGTTGGAAAAGTCACAAAATTATGGCATATAAAAAGAGAACAATCTACATCATAGGTTAGCTAAGTTATTTTATATACTTAGGTTCATGGCTGTATCAAAGAGAAATTACATAAGCAGTAGAGATGTACAATAGGATAGAGTGAATAAAAACTTCGCAGCATTTGATAGAACCAAATTGTGAATTAAGGTAAAGACTTTCAGTTAGTGTCAACAAAGGAATCATTTAACATTATTTAAAATTTTCAAGATAACGTTTCTTCTTGTTGTTCTTAGATAATCAAAGTTGAAAAGCAGATACACAATAAATCAGTTCCCGAGTCATATCCACGAAAGTTGCATCCTGTACCAGTTTTAACTTCCATGTCTCTAAATGGCATGAAAAATCAATGAATTACCTATGCTAATGGGTCCATGGGATCCATAAGACTGGACCTATGCTCGCCCTATTCACTTGCCAAGGTATTTCCCCATGGTATGAATCTAACGGTAGTACCCACCCACCCAACTGCCAACCAAATCCCTCCCCAACCCCCAAATAATAGAGAGAGAGAAAAAGAAAAAAAAGCACAAGAGAAGATAAATATCAGCAAGAGTATGTTAAACTCAAATGTGATCAAAATCAAGTTAAGATTTCACATGCATATGATGAAGAGACAGAACAACCTAAGGTTCAAGCAATTTCATTCAACTGCTATGCTTTTCCTTTTCATTCTCCTTTCCCTTTTCTTTTGTTCTTTTTTTTTTTCCGTTTCCTATCAGATTTCTTTCATCATAGAAAATGACAGCATGTAAGCAATCCATCACCGCAAAGCTATTGGGGTCTCCCACAACATAGTATAGGGGGCAACTATTAAGAAAGAAGAGAATGAAGACATAAATATTACCTTGGTTACATTAGGATGGTCAAGCTTGTGCCAAACAGCAACTTCTTGTGTAAAAGCTGCTCTCAGAGAAGCTATTTCAGCATCTGACCGATGGCCCTCTTCTCCCCAGTCAAGGAGTTTAACTGGGAGAATAAAAATGAGAAATAAATTATTTTTTTACTGAAGTTGGCTGTAGAACATAAGCTCATATGTTACTCTAGCTGTTCATTTATTTAAAACGCAATGGCAAGGCAACAGGATTAGCAAGTTTACCATACTTAAATCTTAAAGATAACAATGTTTCGGAAAAAAAGAAAAAAAAAATGCACCGATAATAATATTAGTGATGACTTCAACTTGAAGAGTTCCTGTCGCCAACACCCAGTAGAAGAGTCTTTTCTGAATCATCAAGGTACAATTATGTGGCGGCATAATGTCCAGTTAGTACCAGTGAATTCAATTATATTATTTTATTTCCCAGATCATACCACATCATAGTAGTAAAATCAAGTGCACATCACTAATAAACAGGAACACATGAAAGTTCAAAAAGGGAAGGAAGAATCTTAAAGTTGATGTACATAACTGTCAAGTCAACTGGATCTTGTGAATTCAAAAATAAATAAATAAAAAATAAAGAAGCAAAAAGACAATCTTGTGAATCACGGATTCTGTATATCTAGATCTAAAAAGTTCCATTGCTTGCTGTTCACAGTTATTCAATTAAATTGCTTATTACAAGAGTCAATAAAATAAACAAACTCTATCCACTTAGATGGTAGCTTAAAGAACTCATGGAAATGAAAGGAAGTAAACTATGGACTTACGTCCTACATTATTTGCAGCAAGCATCCTTTTGTTCATGAAGCAATAACATATAGAATTAGTAATTAACAAGACAAAATAGAAGAACCATCAAAACTGAAAGTAAAGGATCTGTTGGCTAACTAAGACAATGTTACACTGATCATCATGTTTAACAACTTTTCAGCCCTTCATTGCACTTCCACTGTTTAGTTAGAGCTAAAATGAATAGAAGTTATAGAAATTACTTGTTTCTATTTCACTGAGGAAGGCCTTATTACCCATCACCCTGCTGTCCATTTAGGGAAGAAGAAGCAGGGCAGTTGGGAACATCTACACAGACTCACTCAACTGAAAACACCAGAAAATAAGCTTCTCAAAGTAAACAAATTTGCCTCTTGCATATGTATATCGTATTAAATGAATGGGTGTAAGACAAAAGGGGGAAAGTCGTGATGAAACTATACATTCCTTTTCCGGAAACAGGTACCTTTCAGAACAGAAATTAGAAATGCAAATTCTGCAATTGGGACTCAAAAGAAAGAGAGTGTATGAGAGAGAGAGAGAAGGGAGAAAGACAGTACCTGCAACATCTTGGCCATCATAAATGCCACGGTGAACGGTACCAAAAGTGCCACGAGCAATGACGCTCTTGATTAGGAGCTTTGAGGGGTCAATCTCCCATTCTTGCCTGGTTCGAGTAGACCTCCCTTGAGGCTCGTCTTCTTCTTTCTTCTTGTTCTTCTCCATAGTCCACGCTCTGCTGAGATGCCTCTGAAGCTGCTCGTCCAGGCTCTTCAGATCTATCTGATCCGCTCTCACATACCCACCACCCCCACTTTCACTCTTGTTATTCTCCTTCATCTCTCTCCCTCCCTCCTTCTCCAATTCAAAAGTTACAAAACCAAGTTATGATTTTTACTAATAAATTACAAAACCCAGTTATAGTTTTTGCTGATGAAGCTGTTTGTGGACATCAAAGTGTGAAGTCCAACTTACTGGGTTTCTGGGTTCTGGGTATTTTCCCTTGTGTCTGTCTATACTTAGTGCTTGTGCTACCAGTACCGGTGATGCTGGTGAAGGTCATAAATATAATGGTGGCTGTCTACAAGTACTTTGTAGCAGTCTCTGTAACTCTCTCTCTCAATCATCCATGTGGGCACATGGATTTTGCCTGAACACGACGTGTGTTTCTGACCCACCTCGGTCTCCCCCTCCCTCCCTTCGCCCTTCACCTTGTAATTTATTGAAACCAAAGATCTCTCTGTGTCTCTGTGGCTCTGCCTTTTTGGGTATTTTTTTTTTCCTTTTAATTTCTTTTATGGAATTCACGGTCAATGTACCTTTCTACCTATAGACCGTCCTTTTCAAACAGGCTTGGCTTCATCAATGGGTGATCATGCAAACAGTTAAGAGACTCACTGCTAGAAAAAGGATATTGTAATCATGGATTTATTGACTTACAGAAACAGTCCCCAGATACATACATGATTCCATTACCTTTTACAAGGACAATACTCTGTTTCATCTTAAACTCATATACCACAAAACAATTATTAAATTTTTTTTTTCCCTTTTTCAATTTTCTCGCTGTTGGTTGTGACCCGTTTTGTTCTGGCAATTAAATACAACAGTTTCACTCCTTGCTTACACACTTTTTTTAATGGTTAATTATTTAATAATACGAACTGATACTAACACTATAAAAATAATTAAATAGTAAAATGATTTAGATGGTATATTTTATAAGTTTTATTAATATGAGATACTTATTAAATAAAATAATATATTATTATTTTATTTGTAGTGTAAATAGCACTTATAATATTAAATAATTAGCTTTTTTTTATTCTTGCACATTTGAAATAAGGCATTGAAATTTTATTCTAAAAATTTAAACTAATACACAGATTTAGATGTACACTTAAATAGAATTAGCAGAATTAAATAAGAAAAAAAAAAAAGAAACTGTCTGTGATTGGATAAGACAAATGTCAAAGAGTAGTAATTAGTCACTGACGGCAACCAGCTTAGGGAGGCATTTAATTTCTTACATAAACTGATAAACAAATTGAAGTAACTTACTATCTAAGTGCTTGCGCATGGGCGTGAGTATTTTAAATTTCTAAGCTCTATTTTCAATAAATTTATGTGACTAAAATGCATAAAAATTTATATAAAAATACATTTCATTGAATACATGCATTATATATGTAACCCTTAATAATTTATTTGATAATATAATTTTGCAAAATGAACTTTACATATATAACAAAAGTAATAATAAAAAAAAAAAGTGTGTGCAAATTGCACTCCCTTAAAACTTTCAGATCCATAACATGTCATCCACTCCAGTTAGAGTAATTACATTACATGTGATTATGCACCCCATTGGTCAAAATTAGGATTCGAGCTATTAATGGCTGGTAACTTCAGATGCACTTAACCATTACATGTCACAATAATTGAGAAACCGACCACTAGATCACATTTTATGAGATACAAATTATTGACTTCTTGTTTCTGATGTTTGAAATATATAATATATTTTGTACAATTTGTGTGTCTATCACTATAAAATGATTAGAGTAATTACATTACATGTGATTATGCACCCCATTGGTCAAAATTAGGATTCGAGCTATTAATGGCTGGTAACTTCAGATGCACGTAACCATTACATGTCACAATAATTGAGAAACCGACCACTAGATTACATTTTATGAGATACAAATTATTGACTTCTTGTTTCTAATGTTTGAAATATATAATATATTTTGTACAATTTCTGTGTCTATNCCCATTGGTCAAAATTAGGATTCGAGCTATTAATGGCTGGTAACTTCAGATGCACGTAACCATTACATGTCACAATAATTGAGAAACCGACCACTAGATTACATTTTATGAGATACAAATTATTGACTTCTTGTTTCTAATGTTTGAAATATATAATATATTTTGTACAATTTGTGTGTCTATCACTAATAAAATGATTAGAGTGTAGAAAGTTATTAAATGTAAATTAGTTCATAAGTAATTCTCATGGTGCTTAGTGTTTATCCTATATTATATATAAAGTTTCCTTTTTTTAGTTTTCCTAAGGTATTCTCAAGTTTTGTCCAAAATTAATCCTCTAACATATTGTCAAGCGCTAAAGCAAGAACCTCTTCAAAAAAATTTATTGCATTCACAAAGGCTCGAACTTGATACTACTAACTTAAGCGACTAGAGCTCCTTTATATAAAGCTCCCTTTAAGACAAACTATTCATGCATTCAGGTGACATGAATGAAATTGGTTTTCGCTTATGGTAATTTCTTCATCCTCTTCCCCATCTTTCAATATTTTACTCTGCTTATCAATGCCATGCTGAGTGGTGACACCTTGTGTGGATGCCAATCTGTCTCTTTATGATTGGTTTTTTTATTTTTTATTTCTAAACAATTATATAATGTAAGAGAAACGTGGAGTGACACTGGTTTATTAATTATAAATAGAAAAAAAAAAAAAAAAACCATACTGAAACTAATCATGTTAATGGCATCTAGCTAATCCCATAATATTCAAGACGATTATACTATGGAACAGTCACTAACGTATATCTTCTCTCACAAGTAGTTGGGGTAGTGGCCAAACTTTATCACTATTAAAGAACATTAACTGGAGAGGGAGAATTTGAAGAGTTGTCAAGGGTTCTTCATGTCTCTGCCATATTTGGGAAGTTAAATTCCATTTATATGTTTTGATAATAATATTATATATATAGTGGAAATAGTTATATCATATATGAGACCAAGAACCTTAAGTTTAATTAGTAACAAAGCCTTTACAAGTTTACATAGAAAGGAAAAGAAAAAGAATTATCATGTTTTAAAAAGGGGTAATTTTCATTTTTCAGTCACTAAACTGAAGTTTCAGGAAATTTCACCGCCAGTGTTGAGTGTTTACCAGATAATCACGTTTCAGTGCAGAGAAAAGAATGTTGTATCATCTACAAAAGACTCAGGGAACAAATCTCTTGTATTTACTTTAGAAAGAGTATCATTACCCTGGATTAAAAAAATTGTGTGTTAGTACATTTATAAACTGGCATCTGAACTGATGATAGAGGAAAATGTTTCTTTTTTAAGAGATGACACCCGGGGAAGGTTGGAACACAAGCACTTTGCTTCAAAGAAAGAAAAAGAAAATGCAGACGCAAGTTTTAGCCTCTGAATGTGCTATAATTCTGTGAGACCGATCCCTTCTTATTTGAAAAGAAGAAAAGTTGTTTGCTTCCTATGGAATACTAAAAGCTCGATAGAATCTCAAAAGTACGTGTTGTGTGATGCAAGAGTACAACTAAATTATGGCTTTGCCTTTGATGCCATAGTCGCCCAAAAGAACCTAAGCTGATCGTTATGTTTGATTGAAAAAATGAAATAGAGGGGTGGATTATAACCAATCAATTTTTTAAAACCTTAATATAGATGTTGCGTTAGTGGGTGTCATGCTTTCAAATGAGCCAATGAGGGGCACAAAAAGGCAACAGATTAAGATAAATGAGAACAGACCTCTGCTTAATTAAGCTTCAAAAACAATGTTCCTCATTGGAATGATTCTTAGAATTTGTCCAGATGAGAAAAAACCACAAAGCTGGAGTGTTTAAGTGTCATATGCAATTATTTCCTCTTGTTATAAGAACCAAAATATTTGATGTCCTAAGATATTAGGCTTTTATATAAAAAAGAAGGATACCACTTCAGTGCTACTTGTTGCTGAAATGCAACAACTAACACTATAGTGTTTGGCCAATGAAATGTTTGTAAAATCTTGGTTAAGCAAGTTTTATTAAATTATGATTTTACCTCAAAGTTGAGATAATTACAAAATTATCCTAAATGAACCATAAACCCTAAATCTTAAACCTTAAACTCAAAAAAAAAACTAAATGGAGTGGAGCTGATTTGTAAATAGTAGACAATTTTTGTGGGGCATTATTTTGTAATTAGCATAACTTCATTGACAGTAACAAAATTTCATCATAATTACATGCTATATTTATAATAAACTAAATTACCAATTATACCAATAACAAAAAAATTTGCTGACATCGCTCAACCAATCAGCAGCTGCTACATGTCATTATTAGTTGTTGCATTTCAATAACAAATAGTATTTTAGTCGCTTCCAAAAAAGAAATCATAAGTTGTTTCTTAATTTCCTAGAACTCAAGCCAACGAGGTAAGATAATTATCAATAACCGATGGCACTGAAATTTTTTTGTCCAAATATAGTGGTTATCAAAGAAGTAAAGGAAACGTATGTTGAGAGGAAAGACACTAGTCTTAGCATCCTTCCTCTGTATAAATTTCAGTTCTATGTCGATTATATGCATATACTTGCCCGTGAAAGCTTACCCTTTCTGACTATAATGTGGCAAAAGATGTCTCTAACAGACTCATGAATCACGAGGCTAGTTTTCAACTGGATCGCCAAAAACTGGAGATTTTTAAGACCCATCAGTAACACCCGTGAACTGAGGCATGACCGTCAAGAACACTGGGAAGATCCTTCCCAACACCCGATTTATCAGACACAATGTGATATAGGCATGAAATAATTTTAGATAAGCACGGTGTTTTAAGGCTTCAGAACCACAATTTCTTCATCACGGGACACACATGCAGCAAAGATTCTTAGCACTAAGGCAATCCAACTGCCTGATTGTTATCAGTTATAACTCAAACACAATTTAATTATCAATTATTAATCCAATAAAATTATTATAATTTTATTCTAAAATTTACTTTAATAAAATGACAATGTTAAGGTATGCTTAGATTACAGACAGTGGAGAACTCATCAAACTTTTCGCAAATCTCACACACAAGTTTCTTAGTCCAACATCAGAAGGAAGGACAGGAAAAAATTGTCATCAACTGGCATTTACAGATTTACATTATATTAAACCATTTAAGAAATAATCAGATATACATATAAGTCGTCACATTGATTTCTCGTATGGAAATACAACCATCTTTCAAATAATGAAACTGGCAAAAGTAATTGATATCAACCTGACCGCTATTTGATAAAAGCTGAACTATATTACTCTATAGTGGAAACTTGAAGTACTCGTATACTTGTAAAAGAAGAAAAATAGAAGAAAAGCAGGAGGGAGGGAGGTGAAAAACACTCATATACATGAATTGTAACGACGCTTCTTTTTCTCTGGTGTTGAATGTACCTGAGCTTTGATCCCATATGTTTTTAACTGAAAATTTTCAAAAGCCTCTGAAATCGCTCCCACCTATAGGATTGCATTGGACAAAGCAAAAGGTAATTAAACCTGAACTGAAAAAAAAAAAAAAAAAANAAAAAAAAAAAAAAAAAAAAAAAAAGGACGATCAAACTGAAATGGCCTTAAAATCGCTTACCAGTTCAGGCTTTTTGGAGTAAACCCTCACTATCATATCTTGATAAGATGTGGGCAGCAAGTGGCTTATGCGGTGCTCAGGTACCGTAAATTTCTCCTCGCTTTCATAATCCTGAATATATATCAAGCCTGTAAATATGCTATAGAGGCAAAAAATGTGATATACCTGATGTAAAGGGTTTCATTTCATGAAGACTCACTCACGAAGCTCACAATAAGCATTCATCATTAATTGTGTAATGAAAATGCATATATACAAGGATTTCTTAGCTCTTTATAACAAAGTGATACCAGAAGAATGGAATAACCACATTAACCTTTTCTATAATATGCAACAAATACATCCATTTTCTTATTGTGACAAAAACATATGTCTATAACATAGGCAGAAGGCTACTAGCCTGATGAATACTTTAAAATTTTCCTGTAGTTCTCCCTAGAA
This sequence comes from Cercis canadensis, assembly GCA_003255065.1. Classification (NCBI taxonomy): domain Eukaryota; kingdom Viridiplantae; phylum Streptophyta; class Magnoliopsida; order Fabales; family Fabaceae; genus Cercis; species Cercis canadensis. Next base: position 1,138,224 of record QAOA01003736.1, on the reverse strand, counting down.
ACCATTAAAAGAGCATAAATGTGAGAAGGAAGCATGAGCACTTGGCACAGCTGACACTAAAGACAGGTGTCCGAACGGAAGTAAAAAAACTTGTATGACGAGATCAAATTTCTACTAGCAGGTTTCAAAGAATAATATGAAACACTAGAAAACTGCTTGTCAGGTAAGAGGGTTTGCTAGTCCCATATTCAGAAATAATTAAAAGATATGAAGATTTACTATCAAGAGTTATCTAGATGAAAATTAGCAAGGTTTAGTTGATGTACCTTGAAAAAGTGGATGCTGCCTCAGAAACATGCACCAAAAGGGAGAACACGGTAACATTTAGTATAAACCAAAAGGGAAGAAAATAAAAAAAAAAACAAAACAAAACAAAAAAAGGGTCCAAATTCAGCACTCAGGGTCATTCTCCATTACATACCTTTCAAGAGGATTATGCTGTCCACGAGTCAAATCAATCTTGACATTGCAGACAGCTACATCCTCCTCTTTCAGCATGACGCCACCATTCTTCTGTCAATGGGATTACACAATACTCAATAGTCAATATGGAGTCTCTCATTCAGCCTTGGTAAGAAACAAAGGCATTTGCAAATGTTAAGGTTTAAGTACAAAGTTTAAAGACCTGGGAACAAACAATATCTTGGGCAGTGACCTTTTTAAAATTCTCTAGCTCATCCTTTGGTACAGCATACTCATTACAGAACTGCAAAAGAGGAAAAGGTCCTGAGCTTTATCAATGATACATATAAACAATTATTTGTGCAAGCAACTGTCACAGGGAAAAACAAAAAGCAATTGTAACCAACAAAATTATACCTGGTACAGATTCCTTCTGCGAATGCGCAGGATCAATTCCCTAGCTTCCTTTAGTTCTTGGCTTGGAGCAGTCTCAATGGTTTTAATTATTGTATCATCCAACTGCATTTTTCAAAATAAAAAACACTTTATAATTCAAATGACCATTCTATATAATATATCATATATGCTGTTCATAAAATTTTAAATTTATTTGTTGGCATCCCTTGGAACCTTCCAGTATTCAGAAGCATTTAGAATGTGAGATGAGATATCCAAATAACTATTTGCTTTTACAAGTGCATCAACCACCATGAGCTCTATTGCCTGAAAACATCAGCACACGAGATTAGAAAAAATAAAAAACCAAGAGGTCAAAATTGCAGTGATAATCGAGATGGGAAATGAAAATAAAAGAGAAAACAAGGATCTATGCCTCAACAAGTAAATGGTATTATCTTCCTAAACAAATACTTAGTACCTTAACTTTTGGATGTGTATAAACCGTTCTATACAGATCAGCACGAGTGGCAAATAACTTGTGGATCGTAAGATCTAGCAAATTACACAACCAAACAAGGGAAAATTAGAAAGAGTAAAATTTTAATGAGAAAGGAAAAGAAAAGCCCACAAAAGAAAATACTAACAGTCCTTAGAACGGTAACAAATCTCATCCTGCAAAACCCGCATAGTCTCCAATAATCTGCAAGCATAGAGCAATTTATGAAGCTAGAAGTAACATAACCTCCATATTTTCACTTTCAATTGTAAAGAAAATTCATTTAGGAGTTTCTGAAAAACCTCTGAAATTCAAAGTTGCATCCTAGACCACAAGCTCGGCAGTCACGGACAATATAATCAAATCTGCAAATCAAGAGCTTCCTCAAAGAATTACAATATAGCATAAACTGATATGCAGAGAAATCCAAAAGAAAACTGAAAAAAGTAAGACTGAAAGGAATGTATACAAATCTGAACACTAGATTTTCTCATGTACTTACTTGTCCACATCAATTCCGTTTCGACCATTGGCTACAATATCATACAAGAAATTTTTCTCACTTGCGCTCTAAACCAACAAAAAAAGAGAGAGAGAGAGACAGATTGATAATTAATATAGATGATCATAAGCAAATAAGTCTTGAGAATAGATTATCTGAAATTTGAGGATCAAAAAAATAAAAGAATTAAAAACCTTACTTTAGGAAGAGCGGATCCAGAGCTCGATAGTATCATTTCCTGGCAGCAAAATGAATTCCCATTAAGAAGAAAATCCAAATCCTACCTTTTTATTGATATACGTGATGCCATGTCTCTTATGCAGAAAAATATATATTCGTAAGGAAATCATGCATGAACAAGCCAAAGCTCAATCTATTCAGAACATCTGCAAAAAGAAAGGGCAGAGCCACGGGGAGAAATGGGAGCTAGACAACCTTCAGCACCATTTATCCTATTTTGCATATACTATATTTCAAATAAGTCCAATACACTCAAAAGTTAAAAAAATTTGTGCTTTCAAGACTACTTTCATCAAACACTCAATCTCCAACTACTACAAATTTACAACTAGTTCAACCAGTTTATTCTACACTTTTAAAGATGCTTAAGGAGGCATTATTACGAGAGACTTCAGAGAATACAGGAAAGAGAAGTTACCTTGACTCTTTTTATCATTTCAGAGTCGACATCAATATGGTGTTCATCAACCATATAATCAACCATATTGACTGACATTTGCTCATGCGACCTACAAAGTACAAGATATGACACATAACGAATGAATGGTATAAGCAAAACAATTAAGAATAACACACTCAACCATAGACACCTATTTCATGGATTTTAAGATATAAAACAAAAAATGTACAGGAAGGGGGAGGGGGAGGGGGGACTGCAGAGAAAAATAAAAGTAGTTGGCTAGTCATATTCAAGAATAAAGAAAAATGAGAAAAATAAAAGGGTACCAATGAGAGCCACTGACAACCCGGGGAAGAAACTCGCGTTCGAACAAGTGACTGAAAGGGCCATGGCCTACATCATGCAGAAGTCCTACAAAAAAGATGACAAAATTAGAAAAAAGAAAATGGATTACAATCAAATGCAGTTCGTAAGAAACATAGGATACCGGCAAGTTTCACGGTCTGAACATCAAATCTATCAATACCAAGCTCCGTGCCCTGTAAGGATCACATGCATATATGAAGACCCCTCTTCATTGTTCCTTTACGAGCGTAAAATATAAACAGAAAAAAAATATTTTTTAAGAAGATTATACCTGATAACTATTAAGCTTTTCAACAGCTTCTCCAGCAAGCCAATACACACCAAGAGAATGCTCAAATCTGGAATGCACAGCACCTGGATAAACCATGTGTGTCATACCTGAAACAAACAATTTCATCTGTAAGAAATTCTTATACATACAGGAAAATGATAACCTAGTAACAAAGAGATCATTTGATAGGTAACAAGCAGCAGAAACTAATTAAAAGATCATTTCACCAGGCTCATTTGTTTTCTTCTTGTTGTATTACTCATCAAATGTGTATGGGAAATGCAAACCAATTCTACTAAGTAGAGGTGGTTTCAAATATCGACTTTTACACCAGCACCAGCATTTCCTTTAGAGATAATAGGAGATAACATGAAATTATGGAAACTACTTAGCTGCTAAAAGAAATAAACCCAGTCTTTCCCGGAAATCCTGGTGAATGTATTTAAAGAGCAAACCCTTCACCCTTGATAAATTTCATGCTATCATAAGTTTAATCAATCTATATAAAAATAATAATGATAATAATAGTAATTTCAAACTAGAATATATACAAGTTGTATCATGCCAATTTCCATAAAATCCAATTGTATGCAAAAACTACATCTTCACTTTATGGTGATTATTATTGTAGCAACTTTTATCCCAACAGAACATCTTGTGGAACATAATTGCTAATCTCTTTTTTTTTTTCTTTTTTTCTTTAAACGTTGATTAATAATTAATTTTATTATCAGTCAAGGAATAAAAGCAGACAAAATTGAACAGAGAAAGAAAAAAGAGGACGGAAACACCTCCAGCAAAGAGCCTTTAAAAACTGAAAGTCGTTTTGTGTCAGACATAATCCTATTCTTTTTATAGGCAAAATTCATTTGGTGAAAGGCCAGGAAGAGGCATAACACTACTACAGAAAAGCCCCGAGTGCACATGTAACCTTGCTCATGTATCTCAATTAGAAAATGCTTCTAGAGAACTTCCTTATATTAATGCATCAAAGAAAAAGTGATTAACTCACCAAGTTGTTTCAGCTCACGAAGCCTGTAATAAGGACAAATATGAATATCAACAGTTGCAAACAATTTGAGCAATTAATGCTTAGACCAGACCAAAATTACTAAGTGAGCCATTGCATGAAATAATACAAATTTAACTTGCCTCTGAAACTGCTCAGTGTCAATGAACTTCAAACTGAGCTGCAAAGGTAAGAATAAGATATTAAATTACACTGTCACATATTTGAGACTTTCTAGTTTGCAAATTTGATAACCATGACAATAAACCATATGCAGTAAATAATATCAGGCAATGACTTAATTCAGGCACTAGACCAACAAGGAAAATGAACAATTTTTTAAATTCTCTAGCGAGCACTTTAATATTCCCCATGTACTATTGACCCGGAGTCCTTTACTGTTTCCATTTCTCTGGAAATGGTTTAAATGAATTCCTTGGCGCTTTTCATCAAATTGAAAGGAGAAACATATTGTTACAAACAAAACATCTGAGAAACGCAGCGAAATGATGTCAGAAACAAACATACTTAAGGAGAAAAAAAAATGAAGACAAATTGGAATACCGGATCAAGAAAAATGTTGCCGTGGACATTATCGTGGACGTGCTTGCAGCGTCTGAGATCTCGCGGTGAAGCAAAATCGTAGGCCAGTGGCAAGGAAACGTCGCCGTTGCAACAGGCACCCATGCTTCGGTGGCAGTGTTTGCTTTGGTATACGCTTTCTCTGGGTGCTGGTTGCGAAAGAGAGAGTTGGTTTTTATAGCGCAGCCGCAGAGAAAGTGGGAATGAAGGAGAAGGGGTTTTATTTTATATGATTGGATTTGGAAGAAGCCAAACAAGGGAACAAAGTGGAGTAGTGAGTGGTGACTGAGTGGTGATGAGGTAAGGGAGCTGAGCCTGAGTGAAGTGGAAGAATGGGAAAATTGTTAAGACAAAAAGGAGCAAAGTGAACGGTTATTTAAATTAAAATTTTTGTAAATTGTAAAATTAAGTAATAGTGCAGCCCAAACGTGAACCATGAAAAACGCGTTTAAAGCGGGAATGGGAAGCAACAATAATAGAATATCCAGATTCCAGAGGCAGGTCCCGGAACCTTGGAATGAATTTGAAGCATCAAGCGTGTGTGTATGGGCCCTCTCCCCTCTATCATGAAAAAAAAAAAAGTTTAAAATGTATTTTAAATTCATGTAATTTTGAGTCATTTTCAATCAAGTTTTTATAATTTTTTTTTTGAGTTTTTATGGTTTAAAATATTTTTAATTAGGTCCATGTCGTTACTTCCGATTATAATTTCATCAGTTTAGTGCTGACATAACAAATGATTTGTCTATGTGATAATAAAAAAAATTGATATAGTGTCAAAGTGTCACAAAAATTATCAACTCATCAAATTTTTGCTTAAAAAAGTGCATAAAAAAGCTGATTATTTGACAAATTTTGTGACACTTTAACACTACGTCAATTTCTTTTATTATCACATAAATAAATTATTTGTTATGTCAGCAGTAAACTGATTGAGTTATAATCAGGGGTGACGACATTAACCCAATTAAAAAAATTTCAAACTATAAAAACTCAAAAAGAAGAAAAAAAAACTATAGAAACGTGATTCAAAATTCATCCAAACTATAAGAATCTATAATATATTTTAACCAATAAAATAAATAACAAAAAAGGACCCTCTCATCTCAGTTCTCACCCATTGAACTTATATTTAACTGTAGATAGACCTTCTAACTTCTAATTCATTACTGATTAATAATTATCCTTTTGTAAATTTCAGATTGTGTAGATTCAAATTCAATGTACATAAACCTCACCATTATCTCTCTATAACAGTCTCACTTCATGGAAATTTTCCTTTGTTTTTTTTTTTGAAACAAAAATCGATAACTAAAAGATATATAATTCAAATGTCATTTTAATTTTTGAAAACATGTGACTTGTTATCAATTCCATTTTTATTATGGTAACTTTTAGATAATTATACAATTTGAACAATTTATCCTTAATTTTTCTTATAAACTTTTACTTCTAACAATTCATTACAAAATTTAACTCCAAATAAATATCTTCTTTTTTTTTGCCAACCTAATATTATGAGTGGCTAACAATATCCTTTGGATAGGATAGACTCATTAAACTTGAGGCAAGCTATCATTAATTCAAGATCTCATCATCAAAATACCCAAAATTGTAACATTATGTGGAGAGAATCCTCAAACACAAAATTCTCTATGTGGCCATCTAATCCACATCTTAGATAATTCCAAAAAAATATCTTAATAATAAAATATAAGGTAGTCAAAAAAATTTCATAGGTTAATCATTTTAATATTTTCCAACGTAAATATATATTTAAGAATTATATTATTTGTATACTTGTAAATTTACAATTTTTTTTATATATGCACACATAGTAAAATTTAAATTCGATTGGACCCATTTTAATTTTAACTAGACCCATTTTTTTTTTTTTATATTTCAAATTTTGTGTATCTCAACACTATGTGCACAAACATCATTTATTTTTATCTAAATGATAAGACATAATTAAGTGATGAAAAAGTTATAATAAAATTTATTAAAAAATTGGTGAGGATGTCAATCTCTTGAAATTTTCAATGGAGATTAGCATCATGTCTTTTTAATTGAACTTTTTGGGTGCATATTGAAAGTTTTTAAATTGTAGTCTTTTGAAAGTATATTCGAATACCTTGAAATTGAATACCTCTCAAAGAAAAAAAAAACTGAAGTAGTTTTAGTAAACATATATAAAATTAATAATTGAAAATTTACAAAATATTAAAAAAGATTAAAGTTGAGTCTTTATCTCAAATTCAAATATTCATTCTTTTATATCCAAGTGGAACATTTTTCAATATTAATTCAAAAAATGACAAATAAAACTTTACAGAATAAGTTTTTTTTTTTTTTTAAATGTTAGTGATTAAATAAAAGTCGTTTTTAATTAAAAAAAAGAAAAAAGAAAAAAGAATGGAGTCTCTATGTGGTACACGACAATTAGAGAATCATCCCCTCCAATCGGATAACATACATAAACGAGGGGCCAAGAAAATGAACTAGATTAACTCGCAATTTCTCACTCACTCTAGTCCTCTACCATGGTGGCTTTAAAATCTGCTTCCCCATTATCATCTCTCCAACTCAATCTCAAAACCATCTCCAACCTCTCCTTGAAACCCTCTTCATCTTCTCTTCTATTTCTCCGCCATGACCACCCCACAACACCCAGTAGGTCCAAAGTTTCAGTCTTCAACGGCAAGCTCTCCATTAGAGCTTACATGGATAACCCAAATTCTGTTTCCAATTTTGCTAACAAGGTCATTGGCTCTCTCCCAGTCGTTGGACTTATAGCTAGAATCCTAAGTGATGAAGGTGGCGTTGGCGGTGACATTATTGATTTTGCTGAGTTTCGAAGACGGGTGGGGAAGAAGTGTACTGTTACTGATTCTAGAGCTTTCTATGAATTCCAAGATCGCCGAGGACGGGTAATTAATTATTTGATTTCCACATGATAATTAAATTCAAAATAGTGGTTTTTGCAGTTAAAACTTAATCATCACCAGGTTGATTTTATGGTCATTTGCTGCGCTTTATTATTAGCTCTGTTCCTTGTTGTTTTTATGTTATAGCATGGAATTGATTGATGGAGATGACTTCGATTTTTCGTTAATTGATTTTGGGTAGGCAGGTGATACTCTCTATGTTCTACTATGCTGTTGGCTAGCAGCTGTTGGTGCTGGTCTTCTCAAATCTCAGGAGATTTTGGAGGGGGTAGCAAGGCTACGGATTTCAAATGATATTGAATTTGAAGAGCAGAACTTCATCGCCTTGATGAATGAGGCCAAAGAGGTTAGTGGGTTAATCTTTATATTTTTCAATTTGACATATTTTAGTGTAAGTATCTAATCTTTGAAGGCCATGCACTTTTTATCGCTTATTGCATTTGATGTGAATAAATGGTATTCTAAGAAGATCTGTTAACTAGTTGAATCATTCTCAATCCATTTGTTGGAACACTATTTGGCCAAGTTCCTATCCACTTCAAACAGATTGCTGAAATTATTAGTGATTAAGTTCAAAGGTTTTCCAGGAAACCATCACTTACTAGGATTTAGGAATGCTGTATGCCTGTATGCAATAACAAGAGCTTACTATTGTTGGCTACATGTACCTATAGGTCCTGTACTACTGCCATCTTTTGTTAATTATGCAATAACTGCTGTTCCTATTATCTGGAGAACAATGCTACTTGCACTTCATTTTCTCTCACACCTCTGTAAATGAGGCCAGTAAGTTGAACTCTATGAAGACATCTATATTGCAGTGCATAGGCACAGGGTAAATTGACGTGCAACTGTGCAAGTACTGTTAATCTTATCCGGATAAGAATGAGGGAGGCCTAATCAATAGAAGATTTGATTAGTTCCTGGTCAAGGCAAATAGAAACTCTTGTGTTTAGGTTGCTGCTCTGCTATGACATTTGGCTATTGCCATGTTTAATCAGCCTCATACCGTTGAGTTGGATTACTTGCATAGTCATCCCTTTCTAGTGACATGTCCCATACCCATTTCATAATGGGGCATTAGACCTCCTTTTCATTTATTTCCTTTTGTGAGAGGAGTTACTTTTCATTTAGTTATGAGCCTCAAAGGAGTAAAAAGTAAAAACAAATCCAGATAATGGGCAGATGTTGTTTGCTGTATCTGCAATACAAATTCTTAATCTGCATACTTGGTTCTTTGATTTAATGAAGCTGAAAGTTGTGTTCTTTTAAGTTACTAACCAAATAATACAAAAATGGATGTTGGGAACTGTAGAGACGCAGAAAGTCTAAGGCTGCTCCCCCAGAAATCCCAATGGAGATTCGAGTTGAGAAGGCTCTTGATGCTATCTATATCTGTTGCTTTGGAAAGGATTCTATAGAGGAAGAAGATGAGCGACTCTTGACTACCATGCTTAGCGCCGTTTTTCCATCAGTTCAGCAACCAGAGATAAAGAGGATGGTCGAAGACAAGGTAAAGAAAGTAGCAGAAGGCAGTGAAGAGAATATTATTGTTCCAGAGGAAAAGCCCTTGTCAAAAGAAGCTATCGAACTGCAAATGAAGGAGCTCCAGTTCCTTAAACAAAATAAAGAGACTTAACTGAGTGCTGCCTGTAAAGATGCTAAACACATGAATGCTTTGAATATAATTAAATTGCAGGAATTTAGCTGTTTGAAAACAACTGACAAAAGAGAGATAATGATCCCAAATCATATCTTATTTTAGATCCACATAGGACATGGGGTTATTACTTCATTGAAAATGCAGAAGACTCCATGTAACAATTGTTAGAAGTATAAGGATTAAGCGAGTAAATTAATCCCACAGTTGTTATAAAGTAACAGAGAAGTATAGGGTGTGTTTGAAAATGTTTTGGTTTTTTTGTTTTTAAAAACAGTTTTTGAAAACAGCTATTTTTTGTTCTTGTTTTCTTGTTTTTAAAACAGTTTTGTGAGAGAAAATTTTTAAAAACAGTTTTCAATAACAGTTTTACCAAACAAGTTTTTTTGTTTTATTGTTTTCAAAAACAAAAAACTGTTTTTAAAAACAGATTTCAAACAGGCCCATAGTTTCTTTAAGCCCTGTTTTATTGTTAAGATGCCAATAATTGGAGTTATGAACTCAATTAGTTTAATCTCGTATTTTTTGTTTAACTCATGTATTTGAATCAAGTATAACCGCAACCGCTGCAATGTGAACAGAAACGAAACCCAGCAGAAACAATTTTTCTGTGGTGCAAACAGAAAAATCGATTTCTTGGAGCTCTAACGAAGATGGTTAATGATTTCAAGCTTTTATGGAGTCAGTTTTTGAAGAGGAGGAAACCTTTTCTGCATAAGGCAGTACATCCAAATTCCAAATGTACAAGAAACAAACTTGGGAGACTCAGACATCAAAAAGCCCATTACAGCTTTATTTTCAAATTCAACTGAAAGAGTTCAAACTCTACAAATCTAGTGCATTATTAGATTGCCTTCCTGACTGTTATGTGGTCATTGTAAGACTTGGCACGCACAGCACAGGCAACTTCACTGGTATTGGCTTGCTAGTTTACCCTCCTTGACAATGTAGTTTTGTGCTGGAAAGTCTTCACCCTTAAAGTACCTCTCAAGCATGTCTTTAACCCCAGCAGCATATCGTATCTGAATGAATTAAGTTAATAATTAGCGTTCGAGAAATATGAGAACAAGTGAATAAATCTTCAGGAACTTAACGTACCTGTGCATCTATGGTGGTACCAGAAATATGAGGAGTCATGGCATGGTTTGGCATGTAGCGCCAAGGATGATCCTTTGGAGCTGGCTGTGGGTGCCAAACATCACCACTGTAACCTAAAGAATAAAAATTTTCAACAGAATTGGCAAAAAGAAATCAGCTACGGAGAGGGTCATATAAATCTTCTTCACCTAGAGTGAATATATATATACTTGTATAGTTTTCATTGACCATACAGCATACACCAAACATTTCTTTCTACGTGAATAATTATATCCTATATCAACATATACAAAGTAGCTTTAATGAGATGAAACATAAAAGCGTACAACAATTTCATTTCCAAGGAACCAAATCTTATGGATTTTATATGACCTCAACATGTTAGATTGTGTGAAAAGCAAAAATATCAGAAAGATTACATTATTAGACATGCATATCCCCATTGGAAGAAATAAACATAAGACTAAATAGGATCCAAATAATGTAAATTTCAGATGTTGCATCTATAGTAATAGTTTCATCTTTTGCTGGAGATTGCTAATATTTAGCTGGTAGTTTTGAGGTTACCTGCAATATGCCCACTAGAGGAAGCATCAGCAACTGCTTGGGTATCCATGATTGCCCCTCGAGCATTGTTGACAATCAGGACACCCTTCTTGCACTCGGCAATGCGATCTTTATCAAACAAACCTCTGAGTCACAAGCAAAATTTTGGTCAGTTTGAATTTCTGCAAAAGTTCTAGACTTTTAACACGCATACTATAGTTTAACAGTAAATACTGCTGAAACAGTGGATGCCAGCATTATGCATGACGAAAATAAGTCCCCCATTCTTTTTTGTGCATGGAGTATATGTCCTTGAAGCATAGCATTTAATCTTCTTCATATTTTTATTTTCCCAAATAAATTTAGATATTCTAAAATATTTTATGATTTCAGTGCTAGGCAAAATTGGTATTCAACCAAAGAAGATTGTATTTATAAAGATGTACCTTGTCTTATCAGTGAGAGGCATGTTGATAACAATTATATCACATTTTGGAAGCATTGCATCGAGGTCCTCCTCAAACTTTGCCCCAGTTTGGTTCTCCAATTCAGGACTCATCTTAAGTCGGTCATGATAAAGAAGATTACAGTTAAAAGGTTTCAACCTTTGAAGTAGAAGCTTGCCAATCCGTCCAGCACCAACAGTTCCAACAGTCTTCCCTTCAAGATCATAAGCTCTGTGAGCAATGCCAGCAACATTCCATTCTCCAGTAATAGCCTGATGGTATCCAGGTAAGAAATTCCTCACAAGAATTAGGATTCTCATGAGTTCATCCTCTGCAACTGACACTACATTGCTTCCTGTGACCTCTGCCACAGTTAATCCAGCGGCAGCGGCAGCATTAAGATCAATATGATCAGAGCCAATTCCAGCAGTTAAAAGCAGCTGTAGATTTTTCGCTTTCTTTATTCTTTCTGCAGTAACATAGGCTGGGTGAAATGGAGTAGATATGAGGACGTGGAGATCAGGAATGTGTTTCTCAAGTTCTGAAAAAAAGAGTATAACAAACATCCATAAGTTCAAGCAACCATAAAAATCAAATAGACTATATCATGTAATCAAATTTTATAAATAAATGCAGTAATTCTTCATTACTAGCACTTTCTAAGTAAAACATGAACCAAGGAATGCAATCTAAAGTCAGCAAGGGCTGAAGTGTGCTTAGCTACTATAAGTAGCTTTTACCAGCAGTCTTTAGAAGGTAACAGCAATATCAAACTTAGTCTTGTCTATATATATTGCAATCCCTCTGTCAGCATCCTTATGTTTTCAGTTGTTCTATATGCTTATACCTTAACAGCAGCCTCTTAATGCTTGTGTCAAACAGCAAAAACTTATTTCATTCATGAAGAAGTTATTTGCCATAATACGCAAGAGTACTCTTACTGGGAAAGGGATACACATGCAGTAAAGTCATAGGTTGAGGACTTTGCTCAAGTTTTAAGCGTGCAGCCCGGCTGCTTAATTCAATAGTTGTATTGATATTTTGACATAAGTTTTATCATATATCATTAAAATAAAACATATATATAAAAAATAGTACTCCGGCAAAATACTAACCAGAATGTGGTCCTTCTTTGTCATCAGTGACAATATATTGATGACCTTGTGATTCCAGCCACTCACGTATGCCCAAGGCTCCTTCAACACAACCCACAAAATTGGGATTCAAGGAAGCATACTCATTGGCCTTGTAGAAAACCCCCACAATCTTCTTGCTACCACCAGAAGCCTGTTCTCAGTGCGAGACAGAAGTAAGCATGATGAAACTTAATGGGAGGAAAAACAAACCGACAGGGATCAATCAAAGCAAATGAAAAAATAAAATAAAAAACATATAAATATATAAAGTACAACCCTGAGGATAGTTAATCATTCACATATACACTAGTCCACTGTTTGGTGACGCTTTTTTCAAATCAAGAAAAGGGTGTAAACTGTAAGGTACTTCTATGATTTTCTTTTTTTTTTTTTTGTTAACTATTAAGCCCACGCAAACAAATTAAGCTCATGAAGCGGCTAATAGCGTGCGTATGACACTGTGATGCCACTCCTGATCTGTTTGGTGTTAGATGAGCTGTGGGTGGGGACTGGGGAGTCAACAAATAGCTTTTGCGTGTGAAAATTGTAAATGCCAAACAAAACGAACACTAGCCTATGAATATGATCAATCACTTCACGCAACTTAAGCAGATCACAACCGTCAATGCACGTATGATCAACCAAAACAAACATAATCTAGAGCCATCCACCGTCCGATCCAATCACCCAAAAATGGTAAGCAGAAACACATCAAGTAGTGTATGGAAGTAGAGTTAGAGGAAGTATGAAGTATCAGTATCAGAGAGATCACAAAATTGAGATGGTTTTGGCAAGAAAAATGATAAAGCTAAGTGAGTTGAATTAATCTAAGAGTAAGAGTGAGAGATTAGTTTGGAGAATCCCTTACATGAAGGTGCCTGACGAAGGTGGGTGAGGGAGAAGAGAGTGAACTCCCTGAGGCTGCAATTGAAGCAATAGAACGAAGCGCAGAGGAAGCAGCGCGTTTCATCGCCATCTTTGGAATAAAGAGCGTAGATTATAAGCTTGGGGTGAAGGAATTGGGGTGTGCATCAGCATGATGAATCAGTTACTAATTTATAGATGAGGCAGAGCCTAGTTAATTGGTCTAGTGGTCTGCCCGGGTACTGTTTTTTTGCTTAGTTGTCAGAAAGTCCATAACGCTCTTCACTTCCTCGCTCCTTTGTCCCTTTCTTTCATCAAAATGCCTTTTTGCACACACATAAATGCTTATTAGTTATTACCCGGTAATCACAAATGCATGTCAATCTATTATCTAAATCATATTGAAATTTTTAAAAATATAAATACTTTAAATTTATGCAATATAGTTAAATTTAGAACACAATGTACGATAGTATATTAACTACTAATGTGTAAGTGTAAGTAATATTAACTTTTAAAAATTTATTTATACTAAAAATAAAGACTATTTTTTCTGATATTTTCTATACAGCTACCGTCTTGGAGTTATTAGATAATGGGTTGGTGTTACAGCGGATTGTTAGCCAGTTTCAATTCCAATTTCTCCTTCGCCTTTTGGATTTGTCTCTTACTCGCAGTCGTTCACTGTGTACTACTCTAAAAGTTGAACAGTAGTACATGCGCACTTGACAAAGTTTAATATAATAATAATAATAACTTAGGCCTACCAAATATCAAGAGAGATCCACTAATAGTAAAAATCAAACTTGTATTTTGATTTTTATCGATTACAAAAGAAACATTAAATTTGAGCTATCTAAAAAAATATTTTAACTAAATTTAATTAAGAATATAAAATCCTAACTAAATTAGGATTCATAATAATAATAAATTATATGAATAACATAACTTTTCTTATAATTTGTCTTGTGCGATTTTTTTTGACGTTACAAGTAGTGCTTCTTACACGGGTCCTGAAAAAATTAAGATAATTCTTAAAAAAAAAAGGTCAAATGTTGTCCATATTGTGCCACATCTGGTTATATATATATATATATATATATATATTAAACTGTGAAGAGTAATATTGTTTGTGCATTTATATATCCATATTTTCTTTATATTAGCACCTATAATAATATTAATGAAACCTATATTCAATTTACTTAACTTTTTTATAACTCAAATATTTTATATCTCTTTATCTAAGTAAATAATATCAATTTTTTTATTATTGCACTAGACAAATAGATTATTTATATATTTTTAATATTTTTTATTATGACTATAAATTTAAATATAAAATTTTTGCCTCTGAAAAACAATCTCAATATCACTTATGAAATTATTCAAATACTAATTATTTCATAGTATTTCATAATCTCTATATATGATGAAATTTAAATTTTAGGGAAAAGTACTAAAAATTCTCCTAAATTTATTATACTTTATCTCCTATGTTTTTAAAGATCTTATTGAACTTTCAAAATGTGAATTTTACCTCTCGATTCTGACATCTGTCCATTAATATGTACATGATGTGATTAATTTGAGCTATAGTGCAATTTTGTAGGGGTATAAATGAAAATAAATTTATAAAAATTGTGGTAAAAAAATAATATTTAAAGAATTTTGAGGTCAAATTTTAATATTTAAATCCCTTTTTTCGTCCATTAATAGACGGACGTCAGAGTTATGGGGATAAAGTGTATATTTTAAAAGTTTAAAGAGATCTTTCTTACATTTTTAAAACATACGAGATAAAGTGTAACAAGAGCATAATTGATAGGTTTTTTAAAACTTTTTCCTAAATTTTATGGATAGACTTGCTTGGCTTGTGCAGTTAAAAAAAAAGTCATCGACCTTATCTTCTTACGTGGCAAAGGCGGGTAGGGTCCAATGATGAGGTGACAGGTGAGAACACTTGAGAGCTGTCGGGTTAAAGCGTTAAACAGCTGTGATGCGGAGGAGGTGACATCTGGTGCAGCACCTATCTAGCAAGGAAAGTGCCATTTTGATTCCGGCCCGAATTGGTTCACTTGGATTGGGTAAACATTAAACAATATTTACCCAAGTTTGCAGGGGAACATGACCTGCGATTGTGGAGCTTTGTTTTCTGAGGATCTTGCCGGGACTTGTTTTCCAAGAATAGTTGCTTTGTAGTTTTTTGTTTAGTTGGGCCTGATGTTAAAAAAAAAAATTGTTTAGAAGAAAATTAAAATGAATCGATAAATAAATATTTTATCGATAATAAAAGCATAACTAAAACAACGAGTTTATTTGAAATAAATGAACCATTTTTCTGTTATTCTTATTTTTATTTATCTGACTGCGTTTTTCATTTTTCGTTAAAAAAGGAATTCATTCAAATAAAACATAGATCTGAGTCATTTGATTGTGTTTTTATAATCCTTTACAATCTTTATTCCTATTTAAATATGTATAATGTATTTTACCAAAAAAAAAATTATGTACACCCTTACTAAACTTGATCAGTCTGATCATTATTGTATAATAATGTAATAATATAATCAATACTATATTCTTATTTCTTAAAACTTTGATGTCACCGCATAGTTTTTTATTAGTATCTTATTGTCCTATAATATTTACATTATTAATATTGACATTCATATTAGGAATAATGATGCTCACATACAATTGGTTCAGCATTAATAATTTTAGACTTATTGCTCAATAAGTTGAATTTGAGGTGTGAGAATGTATTAGTAAAATATTTTCACATTTAACTTTATTTTTAGTTTTCACACAATCTGATCAATTCTTAAATTTGTATGTGAAAAAATAAATTAAGAATATAATTGAGCGGGTTACTAAAATTACTATACGATAAATATTTTTGAGTTTTCTAGCATACTTCCAAGGTTTGTGATAACTTGGTGACGTGGATAGTCCCCATTTTAAGTGCTGGTGGGAGAATGTATGATTGAAGGGAGATTCTATTATATGTTAGTAAATATACATTATTTTTATATTTTATTTTATTTTATTTTTTTCAACAAACTTAAAAAGTATTTTTTTTCTACGGCCTCCACCTCTATCTACACCACAGTTTATCTCTATGCAAATAATGCCGAGATTTGGATGTTTAAATTCCTTTTAAATATCATAGCCTCGTTCTGTTAATTTCATATTCTGTAACTAATCCTTACACATTAACCGATTAACCAAACAGTTCTTTATAAAGATACACGTGTTGCCCGCTCATTGGGTTTCCCTCAAAGGTATGGCATACCTTCTCCGTACAAAATGTATGAGAAACCTCATACTTTTTTTTTTATTCCAAGCACACGACAATTTCGGGTAAATTTATAAAAATGATATTATTTAATTAAAAAATTTACGAATTTAAATTATTTTTAAAATTATTTATTAAAATGGATATTTTTTTTATACAATACATGTTTAAGTAATTTTTTTTTAAAAATGTTAAAATATTATAATATTTTAAATAATAATCGTTAAAATATAAAACGTATTTTTTATAAAAAAAAATGTCAAACTTTTTTTTTAATAAAAAATGCTAAAATAAAACAATATTTTTTAATAAAAAATATATATTCATTTTCAACCTAGAAAACGCCTAATGAATATACATTTTTCATTGTTTTATTTCAACATTTTCTTATACAAAATGCATAAATAAATCTGTATTTTTTTAAAAAAATCAGATTTATTTTTGTGTTTTCTTTTGTTTCTAAGAAATTTTTTGTCATAAGCTTTTATGTTTCAACATTTTTTTTTTTATAAAAAACGTATTTTATATTTTAACGTTTATTGTTTAAAATATTAAAATATTTTAATATTTTTTAATAAAAATATTTTAGGGAGGCGAACAAAGTAATCCATAAATAATTTAAAAAATAACTTAAATTAGTAAATTCTTTATCAAAAAGGATTATTTTGGTAAATTACCCGACAATTTCTTCTTTTAAATTTTTTTTTTTCCTTGGGTATATTGCTTTTCACTGTCTAGATTCTCTAGAAGCTTGCTTGCTTGATTGCTTGGTTTCTGAGAGGAATCGAGAGTGAGTAAAGAGCAGAGAAGTGGGAAGTGAACGATGGATCCGGCAAAGGCTTCAAGCCCAACTGTGACTCAGCGCGATCAATATATGGTAGAATCTCAGGTTTATGATATATACCATCTCTTCGCCACCATTCCTCGCAACGCTCAATCCCTAATGTTAGTTTCTCTCTTGTTCATTCTCAAACCCTATGCTTTTATGTTTTATCAGCTATCTCACCAATTTTTTTTTACTTTTTAATAGGTTGGAGCTGCTGCGCGATAGACACATGGAGTTCCTGACCAAAGGTCTCACACATTTGGGTTCCGCATTTTGCGTCTTGGATGCTAAGTAACACTCTTCTCTTTTCTACTTCAACTTAAGCTACGGATATGGTTATTTTCATGTTCCTTTTTAAACTAGTTTTTAGCACTACTCAAGTTGCTTACTTTTGCATATTTATATTGTAATTTACCAATTGACCGAAACTCCAAGTATACATGTCTATTAAAACTCGAAAGAAGTTTTTATGGGAATATTTGAACATTTTGCCCAAAAAAAATAAAATTGTTTATTACGGTAGTCATGTATGCAGCTTCTAATATTCTGGTACCAGCAGGTTGTAAGTGAATTAATAAAAGACCATGGCTTATAACTATTCTGTTAGTTCAGCTCTTTAGGGAGCTCCACAAACTCAGTAGATTAGACATGCCTCTTTGCAAGCTGAATTCCATGATTTAGTTTTGTCACATCGCAAGCATTGTAGTAAAGGCCGAGATAATGTTCTACTCCAGCATCATGAATACTAAATGTTGCTTTCTGCAGTCGACCCTGGCTATGTTACTGGATCCTTCATTCAATTGCTTTATTGGGAGAGTCAGTGGACGATGAGATGGAAACGAACGCCATTGACTTCCTTAACCGTTGCCAGGTTTGGAATTTTGCATCAATCTTATTGCATTTTTATTTAGCATTACTTGTAGTTCATTTTTGTGCCTGAACTCTCTCTCTGTCTTCTGACTCATTTGCTTGTTCTCGTTATGTATCTTCTCTCCCTCGCTACCTCTTTTTTATTGGGTTAGAAATTTTTAACTAGATATATGTAATTATTCTAGTCCTGGTTTGGCATATTTTTTCAAAAGATTTACCTCAAGAAGGAAATGAAAAGAGATGATAAATCAGTCCAGCCTTTTCAAAAGTTTAAAAAAAAGATAACATGAAAGGAGATAAGAGAAAAAGAAGAGCAGGTTTCAGTTCCAAAATAAATTAATAAAGGCAAGATATGATGTTGGCCAATAGTAGCATTTTTAGGAAAGGACATATGTGCATTTGAAGAAAATGTAGAAATAAAGAAGGAGAAAAAAGGAAGAAGGAAAAGTCGAGGATGACAAGGGGAAAGGGAAAATAAGGATTCTGGGAAATATGACCTGCAGGTGTGACCACTGATAGAATGCAACAGAAAGCCACGGCATTATATCTGCATGGAGATAAAGAATAAGCAGGAAAATGAAGAAAGAGATAAAAAGAGAACAGAAAAAGCACAAACAAAATAATTTCCAAGAAAAAGAATTGCTAGTTGGATTGGAATGCTAACGATGGAGTTTCAGAGGATTGGTGAGATAACTGGACTTTGCGGTGCACAACAAATTAATTTGTGCTTTCCTCTGTGGTTGTCAACCTATTGCATGCTTTCATGGGATATAGTTCTAGTTATGGCTGAAAATTATGGGCAAGACTAGATTACTAATCTTGCAAAGCTTTGGCGTTTTTAACAACCCTGACATAAAATTTGGACTCCATGCTGGTGTGCCTAACCTGGCCTGGGTTATGTTTTAGTTGTCATCATATAATCATGTCATGTTTTAAGACACACATTTCTCTGCTGGTCACTTCCTCCTTATCACTCGGAAGTCTCATGTTTTATGTGTATATATAATCTTGCAGGATCCAAATGGTGGATATGGTGGTGGACCTGGCCAGGCAAGCAACTATTCTAGTTTTTGGCCTATTTCGTATAGAGTGTTGAGTTATGGTCGTGTTGAATGTTAGCATGAACATTTCAATAGATTTGAATTTAAATATTGCTAGACTTTGATTCTAGCTTTCTTTCATCTTTTAATTGCATTTTATTGTCTTTTGCTGGCCTGCAAAACTCTAATGCATAACCATTGAAAACTAAGTCATAATGTGTTTAGTAGTGAAGTTAAATATGCATCTGTCTTTATATATTTTATAGCTATTGTATTTATAGACAGAATAAACATAAGGGGTTGGGGGCAGGGTTATATAGTACAATGTTCAAATAACTTAGTTGTGTAGATGTAAAGGCTGTAGTTTTGAGGTAAATCTGCTACAGTTGACTATGTTGAGGCTATCTTTTCATTGATTTTCGCATTATGTTGTTGATTAAATTCTATTGAAATATTTCTTTTTATTCTATTCTTTTTAATATTTATGGAAAAACATTTGAGGAGGATGATGCACATATACTGCTGATGTTACATTTTTCTGTAGCTGTAACTCTCAGCTTTTGAGGAGTATTATCATTCTGAAATTTGAGTGGTTTGGTTGTCTCTTTGCATTCTTTAAATGTTAATCATAATTGATATTTTTTTTTTTTAAATCTTCATCAGATGCCTCATCTTGCCACAACTTATGCTGCAGTCAATGCACTTATTACTTTGGGTGGTGAGAAATCTTTGGCATCAATTAATAGGTGTTCAGTTTATGCTCTTGAAAGCAAGACTTTATTCAGTATATTATATTTATTATTATTATTATTAGTATTATTGTCTTTACTGTAATGTTAGTTTTCAGACAATTGGAAGTGGTTGATGTGATCTTTTTAAATATGATATTCTCAGAGATAAATTATCCAACTTTCTGCGGAGGATGAAACACCCAAGTGGGGGATTCAGGTGTGATATCGTATTCCTCTATATGGTTTCAACTAGCAGTCAGAATTTACATGGATGCTATCTTTTTATTTATTTTATGTCCGTTCACAGAGTTTCCATAAATAATGTGTTATAGTAATGCCTATTGGTGTCCTTGTTGACACATTCAGAATTGATCTGCTTAATCCTTGTTTANTCTTTTTAAATATGATATTCTCAGAGATAAATTATCCAACTTTCTGCGGAGGATGAAACACCCAAGTGGGGGATTCAGGTGTGATATCGTATTCCTCTATATGGTTTCAACTAGCAGTCAGAATTTACATGGATGCTATCTTTTTATTTATTTTATGTCCGTTCACACAGTTTCCATAAATAATGTGTTATAGTAATGCCTATTGGTGTCCTTGTTGACACATTCAGAATTGATCTGCTTCATCCTTGTTTAATTAATTTCCTTTTTTTTAATCATCAAATACTTTATTCAGGATGCATGATGAAGGAGAAATTGATGTCCGAGCTTGCTACACTGCCATTTCTGTAAGTTGGTTATCTCTATATCTCTGTGTCATGCTTGCATATGTGCACAGATAAACATTTATGTACAATCAGACCTGGCAGTTTGTGGATGAACGTCATGATGAATTCATTATTATATTGGACAATATAATTCCGTTATATATGACTTGTATGTAGCATGTAAGTAATTGGGAACAACATGATGTTAAGGCTTTCTATTGACACCTTTTTACTGTAATCCTCTATAATCTTCATTGGGGAGGGAGCTTCTCTAAAGCTATTGCTGGTATATTGTCTTTGAATATTCTCCAAACTATTGCTCGGTCACCTTTATTTGTCCACTTTTCTTGTCTGCTTCAATTTATTTTCTCTATGTTGCACTCAGTAGGCACATGAATAATGAAATCATATATGTCACACAGTGTCCTGATTATCTTTTATTTGTTATAGTTGTTTTACTCATTTGATACATTATGATCCATTGCATGATACAGAGCATCTTGTTTGAACCAGGTTGCTAGTGTTCTGAACATTTTGGATGATGAACTAATCCAGAATGTTGGAGACTACATTGTAAGGTTGGTTTCATGAAACAGTATTTTTAATTTTGGCACTAAAGTTGACTGTATGTTGCCATCTTGGAGAGGAATGTTCAGACTTTTTTTTCCACCCTTTTCTTTTCCCCTCTACTGTATGATTTGATTGATATGTCTCAGAAACCTACTTTTCAAAACATGTTGACATTATTAAGAACTCTTAATTAACTGTCTGGTGGTATGGTATGGTTGGGGTCTTGAATTCGCTTTTTCTTGATTCTAAAATGCTTTTGGCCGTTCTTGTATTAGACATTGTTTGTTTAGTTGTATAATTATTATTTAAGCCATTTGATGATTTTATTTGAGATTTTCCTTTGAAATATCGTGAATTTGGGTTTCGTGGTGTTAACATCATTTGAATTTTTAATTATACATTAAAGCAATGATTAGTTAGATGTATGTATTTCTTGATTAATTCATTAGTTATGTTCTATGGCGTTTTCTCTGTAGCTGTCAAACTTATGAAGGTGGCATTGCTGGGGAACCTGGTTCTGAGGCTCATGGTGGGTATGTTTCTTCATTCTCTCTCTCCCCCCCTCCCCCCAGGGGTTATACCCCTGCCTCTCTCTCTTTAAGGCTATGCTTTATAGTGTGGAATAGAAAATGAAATGTGTATGAGAAGTGAGACTGTTGGAGAAACAGAATATTGCTGCTTTTGAATATTGGACCGTGATAGGAGATAGAATAGAAGTCCTTTCCTCCCAGGTCGGTAGGAGTAAACCTCTTATTTTAAATACCAGTTTATGCTTATTAGTAACCCCTTCAAGGCACTCATAAGGGTAAAACTGGTATATAACCAATTTTACTTTGGCTCATAAAATTACTCTTCAACTCCCATTTTCATTTCCTTTTAAGCGGAAAACATTTGTTAAGGATGATATTGATAATGATATTTTCTTCTATTTTCATGGCTCCCTTTTTGCTCTTTCTTCAAGCAAGTATAATTTTTTTTTATTTGTTTCATTTTCATTTCTTCTAATACACCAGTGCACTCTAAATCTGTATTTTGTTTCTCAATCTCTATGTGACGCCCTTAACTCTAGGCTAAGTCCTTATATGTTTTGATTATGTATATATCAGGTATACGTATTGCGGATTAGCTACAATGATTCTGATTGACAAGGTTAATCGTTTGGACCTGCCTCGATTACTTGTAAGAGGATTTTGCCTATATCCTTGTGACTTTCATCTAATCATAAGAATTTTTCTATTTGGAGTTGTTGATGTTTTCTTAGTCACTTGTATGATATTACTAATCTGTGGTATTGCATTAGGAGTGGGTGGTATTCAGGCAAGGTAAAGAGTGTGGATTTCAGGGGCGAACTAATAAATTGGTTGACGGATGCTACTCCTTTTGGCAGGTAATTAAATTTCTCTTTTTTTTTTTTTTTTTCCTTTCTTCATCAGTGTTTTGTGACATAGTTGGATTAAAAGTTGAGGGTTATCAGGGAGGTGTTGTTGCACTATTGCAAAAATTATGTTCTGTTATCAACAAACAAATGGCCAGCCCAGATTCTCAAGAAGAAAGTTTGGATGTGACATCTCATGATGAAACTTGCCATTCTGGGCAGGGAGGTAGGCTGACTTTAGTATTAAATATTTGAATTCCTATTTCCACTATTCAAACTACCCTTTGCTCTTATGCTTATGTATCTTTCTAATGTCTTTTGTCACTAGTTTAACAGTTTAAATTCTAATTCTCAATTATGTGCAGACTTGAGTAATTCTCCTTTGGTAGACTTTAACAATATTGGTTATAGATTTATTAAGGAGTGTGGAGCACAAGAACCTCTTTTTCATAGCATTGCGTTGCAGCAATACATTCTTTTATGCTCACAGGTCTGTACTAGATCTACTGGCTTTCACATTGTAATTCTTGTCTTTTTCAGGGATGCATTGTTAGATTATTCTATGGGGGAACTTGGAATTGAAATTTAGCTTTATTTGAATCCATCTTTATCCAAGAACTTGAATATATAGAAATTTTTATCCCTCCAACTATTCTTTGAACAAACTGGTAGGACCAACATACCATTTTAAGATAAACAACTGCAACTATGATCTTAATGGGATTAAAGATGCAGTTGAGTCTGTGATTGGACTAACATGGTCTTGACATGAGTGTGGTTGATGCAGGAGCAGGAGGGTGGACTAAGAGATAAACCTGGTAAACGTAGAGATTTCTATCATACATGCTACTGTCTAAGTGGGCTCTCATTGTGTCAGTATAGCTGGTCAAAGTACCCAGATTCTCCACCGCTGCCTAAGGCAGTATTGGGCCCCTACTCCAATCTCTTGGAACCTACGCATCCTCTCTTTAATGTTGTCATAGAAAGATACTACGAAGCTCACGAATTCTTTTATAAGTCATGACCTGATATTGGCTCAATTTTATGTAACATTAACTTCGTTACCGCCAGTGTATCTGTAGTTTGTATAATGCTTATTCAATCACTAGATGAAGTATTGTAAAAATTATTTGATTGGTCGTGTTATATTTTGGGGATTTTGTGACCCATTTTGTTGTTAATAAGGAATCCAATAAGCTAGAAATTGAAGCTATTTGTGTGTGCCCTCATTCTCAACATAGTAAAAACTAGGTACTTCACAAGACAACTAGCTTTGTTGTCTCTGATGAGATGAATGAGCTGGACAGCTTCATTGTTAGGCAAGTATCTCGGGTCCATTGTTATTAACTGCTGAAATGAGATTTGCTTTCTGATTGGAGTGAAGATTTTAGCAATTTTCGTGGTCTCCGTCCTGAAGCTTCATTGGTCATTGGGTTTGCAACTTGAGTGTTAGGACTTGGGAGTCTTGTGTGGTCCTTCTTTTGTTTTTGGCTGTGCCTGTATCTGTGTGTGTGGTCCATATTTACCACTCACAAGTCACACAGCCACTTGCATCTGATACGATCATTGATGAAATGGCTGTTGGTGCTGATAAGTCATAATCACCTCCTTTGTATATTTCAGTCAACCCAATGTTCATTCCTTTACCTTTCTGCCAAATAAATTTAATCCTTGGTAAGTACATTTCCTGTTCCTCAACTCTTTAGATATTGGTGATTTATCTCGTACAATTCGTCCAAAGTCCCTCGACTTTTCAGTACACGACCCACCAATGCACAATGCAGACTAATAATGTACATGACCGATGTCTCTCATGGACAGCTACAAGATTTGGTTTAGGATAAATCATCTTATTTTAAATTTATTTGATCCTTGTCCCTTTTGTGGGTTAAGAAAAGCTTAAAAGTAGGTGACTCGACAATATCAAGGAGACATTGACTCGGTTCTCAATCTCATAAAAAAAATGTGGAGGTTAATGGCCAAGTGGTAATTCTTTGCCTTTTCTTGAGCTAGAGAACAAGGAGTAAATAAAGGGTGAAAAGAAAATATAGATTAAAGAGTGACTTCATAAGTAACTGTTCCTTATAAATTATTGGAGATTTCCGATATACATTTATGATGTTATGTCATATGAAAATGAATTATATGTATAATTGATGATTTTAAGTCAATAATTTTTAGGTTTGTTTAAGAGAATATAATAAGTTATATTTTGTATCTAATAAAATATAAAAATTATGTCTTACTAATAAATACTTATTACATCAGTGTCATATCTATTACTATAAAATCCCCTTAAATTGTTATACATACCATTACCGGTATTCAAGTGGAAAAACATCAAAGCTTTTATTTTTGTGATTTCTAAAGCAATCAAGTCAATCCCATGAGTGAAAGCTTAGCCCAAAAGATGAAAGAGCAATCAGAAGAAAAAGCCCAAGACATGAAAAGGGATTCAGTGTCAGAAAACGAAGAGAAGAAGCAAGACCACACAGTCTCAGATTCACAAGCACCAGAAGCCGTTCCCTACTCTTCTCCTGCTACTCCCCCTTCTCTAAGAAACCGCAAACCTCCTTCACCGCCGCTCCATTCTCCGTTTGACTCGCCGGTTTCCGATGATCTCTCCTCTGTCAGTCATGGGCCCTCTCCCAGTCCTACCCATGATAAACATAAACCCCAACAAAAGCTGCACCTCGATTCTTCGCCGAACTCATCGATTTCCGATGATCACTGCTCTGTCAGTGACGGAGGCCTTCCAATCGAAGACCAAGAGAAACCCGCATCTCCAGTTGTAGTAGCTAACGGGTTTCAGGTGGAGCCAAAGGTGGTTACCAAGGTAGATCCCGGCGCCCAAGAAGGTGTCATCGGCGTTGGAGATGTTGAACAAGCTACTGGTAGAGGCGATGGCGGTGGGGGGAATGAGAATCGGCGATTGAGGCCGGACATATCCAATTTCTTGAGGTCGAAGAAGGAGGTCAACTTTAACAAGACTTTGCTGGCGCTTAGGATCACTGCTTTAGTGTTCTGTTTGATCTCTTTCTCAGTCTTGGCAGCTGATAAAAAACAGGGTTGGGCTCTGGATTCATTCTACGTCTACAAGGAATTCAAGTATGTTGCTGCATCACCATCACCATCACCATCACCCAATGGGGTCTATACACTATAGCTTTAATTAATATTACTGTGTTATGTTTGTGGCTTTGTGTGTGACACTGAAGCTGACATGGACAAATCCTTTTTCCTCTGTCATCTGATTCTAGCTCTGGTTTTTTTGGAAGCGATTTGGCAACAGAACCCATTTATTTAAATGAATTTCAATTGCTCTGCTTATTTATAGCTCCTAGTAGACATGCAATTCTGGCGGGCTATCTCTGATGTTCTTCGTAGTTATGAATATGATTTGGATGTGATGTGAATTTGCAGATATAGCTTGTCAGTGAATGTAATTGGGTTTGTGTATTCTCTGTTTCAAGTAAGCGATCTAGTCAAGTACTTTATTACCAGAAAACACATAGTCCAACACCAGTTGCGGGGTTACTTGAACTTTTCCATGGATCAGGTAAGCCAGTCCTCTCTTTCTGAGCTTTGTTTCAGGTTCAGGAATATTTATTATTTATTATTATTATTATTCTACCAAAAGTGAACCAATTGCTTTTGGGTTTTAGCCACTCATAATTGGTATTATTTATTGGTGGTTGGAGTTCATTTTGAATGATATTACGGGGACCACAGGAAAAAAGGTTTAGGCATTAGAGCATTATAGTTGAAGGCTGGTTGGGGCAACTGATTTGTAAAAGCCATCAACAATTTTTTGGGTGTGCAACTGCACTTACAAGTCAAATAGTTTTTGGACATGTATTTCTTTAATTCTTATTGGACAGCTTTTGGGTGCCTTTGTTGTGCCTTTTCCCTGTTATGCTGTTGCCTTTTGCTGTCTTAAAGTTGTTGTTACTCTAGTTTTAGAAGGAAAGAATATGTCTTAGTATGGTAGTTTGGATCAGTTCTCTACTTTTTACATTTTTAGTTATAATTATTTTCATAAAATCATATATTTGTTTAATAGTGATTCAATGAATGGTATAGTTGTGTTTTACAATGTTATTTCACATATAAAAGGAATATTGAACACTTCTCTTGTGCATATTACTTATGACTAATCCACGAGTTTTTATGCCTCAAAATGTCAAATGTTTCAATGAATATTTATATATTTGTGGCCATAATGAATAACTTAATTTAGAAGGCCCATTATAGAAATATTAATTTTTGATGATGAATTAATTGTTTTATATAAATTGTGTAAACATTCCTATTATATGATCTACATATTATGCGACAATATTCATGATCTTGCTTAGATGTTTCATGATTTATTTGTTTTTTTTTTTTTTTTAATGGAAGTTGATTTNATTTGTTTTTTTTTTTTTCTAATGGAAGTTGATTATGAAAAACAAATTATCTCATATAATTTTCCAATTCTTTTTTCAATTTATTAACCACTTAAAGAAATATTACTGCACATGCATTGATGCGCCCCCTTCATTATCATTTCAAATTAGCAACATGAAAGGAGGATGAAAAAGAAATTGAAAGGAATATTGTGGTTTATTGGAGACAATTCTTCTCTTCGCTGTTCCTTGGACACGAGATTGTGTATATTGTTACTGTTTGATTGTTACATGTGTAACTGAATCTCCTACTATAATGGTGTTTATTATGTCCATGAAATACAATAAAACAATGTGCTAGAGGAGACGAGGAGCAATAGCTCAATTGATATGTATCTGTATGACTGGAGAGTTGCTTAGGGCCTCGGTTCAAAACCCGGTATCCGCTACTTGAACTATTATTAGTGACTTAATGCCTGATTTAGACTAGTATCTATGTTCCACCCCCCATTCATATCATAGCATGCTGCTGAATTGCTTGTTTTGAATTGCAGATCTTAACTTATCTTCTAATGTCAGCATCATCATCAGCTGCCACTAGGGCTTATGACTGGGAATCGAATTGGGGCAAAGACAAGTTTGAGGACATGGCAAATGCATCTGTGGCTTTGTCCTTTGTCGCATTTGCTGCCTTTGCCTTAAGCTCTCTCGTCTCTGGTTACATGCTTTGTAGATTCAGGTAGTTCATTCTTGTCTCGATCTGTATAGTACAATTGGTGCTACATGGATGAAGCATACACACTCTTCTGTTTCAATGGTTATGAAATTTTCATCTTTCTGGATGGGCAAGTGCCATAAATATCAGAAAGAAACTTCGCTTCTGAAGAGATGTTCTACTTTTTCAAGCTTTGTACAGAAAGGGGAATGCATTGTATCAAGTTCAGATTATAGATTATCTATAACGGGTTCAAGTTCAACTATAATGTCAATGTGGTTTGGTGAAGCTGTGTAGTTTGGGTTAGCAGAATTTGGAAGTCAATATATTACTATTTATATTTTATCACGTGTCATTTTAAATTTTTTGCAGAGTTACGAATTTATGGTGGCAATTGTTATAATGAATTTTCTATCATTTTGGTCTTTCTGAGATGCACATTTTCTCACTTCAGTTATTAATCTCTAAATTTTTTCAATTGAATTTTTAAATGTTGAAAATGTTTCAATCCATGCAAATAATCTATCGGCATGCATGTAATAACCAATGTTTTAAAAACCAAATCGGTGAGCGAAGAGTGTGGCAAAAAATAATTGGTCGGACCGATTGGACTGCAGGTCAAATCGATTGAATTGAAGTTTTTTTTAAACTTAAAGATTCATAAAGAAGAAAACATAAATGATGAAGCACAAATCATCAAATTTAACTCATAAATGAAAGTCTCAAACTTCAAGATTGAAATAACTAAAAATCAAAAATAGAAAAACTTAATCTATATATACTTAATTTAAAATGATGTCCTATAACAAAATTAGATTGTTCAAACAACTAACATCTCTTACAAGTTCACATACTCTCAACATAATCAAATTTACAACTTTTTTTTTTGGTTTTCCACCAGTGTCCGGGCTTCGCCCGACTAATCTAGTTTCGAGTCGGGAATGACCACAAGGGCGGCAAAGTTCTCATAACAGACGCAGCTGCATACCCAATGGCTCGAACCCGAGACCCTTGGTTAAGCTAGAACACCCCGTTATCAAATGATCTACATGTTTGTTAGTTCAAGTTTACAACTTCTAACATAACAAAATTAGATAATCAAAACATATAAATAAATAATCAGATAATCATAACAAGAAAAAAAAGATAGAGACATAGTCACATAGTATTAGCTAAACAAACAAATAAATAAATAACCAAGAAACCAATAAAATTGTGCATAATAGACTAAAAGAAAAAAATATGAGATGACAGGCAACTCAACTTGGTCTAGTGGTATATATATATATATATATATAATTTAATTTTATAAATATATATTTAATTTTTTATTTACCTATTATAATGAAAATATATATTAAATATTAAAAAGTAGATAAAATGATAAGCAATTCAACTTGGTCTAGTGGTAGTTATTATGTCTTAAAAGTCGTGCATGCCCATGAGTTTGAATCATCACATGGGCACTTTCTACTTCTCCAAATAATTTTTTGAGAGGAAAAGAGAACCGGCTGGTTATTAAAAATCGGTACACTAGTTCACACCGGCTTAGACAGTTTGCACCAGTTATGAGCGGTTCAACCAGTAAAACGAGTTAAGAGTATCAATCGAACCGGTATCTTCACTGGGCATTGGTTCAACCAGTCAGACCAGCCGGTCCGGTCTGATTTTTAAAACATTGGTCATAACATAATACCTTTGTGAAACACTTTTTGCTAGCATAATTAACAATTGCTTAAAAATTAGGCTAAGTTTCTTAAATTTATTTCTTTTATTTTGGCTTGATTTTTATTTATGCAAGTGGCTCTATTGAAACTTAAAAAGAAAAAAAACAAAAAGGCATATCAGATTCAGTAATGTAAAGTTTATTTATATAAAGTTATTTGTATTATTTATGTCCATCTATAAATACGTAGTACATAACATAAGTCACTCGAATCCTAAACAGAAAGTACGATTTACATTTTTTTTAACAAAAAGAGTAATAAACAGGACGGACAGAAAAACTCCATTGTTCTTTTCTTAAATATTTATTTATCATAATTTAAAATATTCTATAACTTTAAGTAACTATCTCACCGCAACATATCCGCACTCGATTTTCACACCCCCATTCTACATTTTAAGGAGACTTGTCTCAAAAATTGATGAAAAAAGAGAGAGCAAAAACACAATATTATTAAAAAAAATCCCAAAACTTCAAGATGATTATCTAATTTCCATCACACTTTTCATGTGGAATACATTTAAAAAAAAAAAAAAACCAAAAGAGAATAGATTAATAGGCATGTCAAAAGCTTGTGAATACATGTTTAATTGCATTGGGCCTACAAGTTTGTTGATTACTCCTAATTAGTTGTATACTCGTACATATAGATAAAACAAAAAGAAAATAAGCCCGTGTAAAAAAGAAATAAAAAAAAGCAAAAAAGGATAAAAAGCGAATATATAAATTTTGGATAGCTATACTCTAAAAAAAAAAATACTCTCCGTTAAAATTACACACTGGTCTGCCAAGGAAAAAAGAAGGTTAAAAATATCTATCTATATAGCGCACCATTGCTAAGTGTTGAAGCAAGCATGATTATAATTATAATGTTATCAAAATCTAAAAAGTTTGATATGCTTTTAGGTAGGGATGGCAACGGGGCAAAAAGTGCTTCTTTGCTCCCCAACTTCCACAAGAAGTTTTTCTTTAGTCTTCGTCCCCAATCTTCAATGAGATTCATAAAGATAAGGATAGAGTTAGGATTCTTTACTCTCTTCTTTTAATCAATTATGTATCTACATTTATTAATTTACCCCTATATATATTATACTCCATGTAATGTAAGTGTCATAAGAGAATATTTTAGTATTTTAACATGTTGGAAATCTCTGCGGAGCAGAGACTGCGATCTTTGTCACTGTCTCCAAAACTCGAACCGGGAGAAATCTCTCCCCATCCCCACCCTAATACAATACTCAAGATTTTTATGTATTTGAATGCTTGAATAGGAAATATTTTATGTTTAAATATTTAAGATTTTTATACGTAATATGATAATTTTGAAAATGTGCAACACATATGTTAATATAATTATTTAGGTATATTACCAAAAAATATATATATAATTATTTAGGTTACACATATAAGTCTTATATATTTAATTAATAATGGTTTCCTATAAAACTTGTAATGGAGTCTAAAATCGATATAANTAGATGTAAGTGAAACAGTAGTAACAGCAGCTGTAAGTAAATAGCAGTAATAGCTGTAAGTGAAACAGTAGTAACAGTAAGTTATTTGCACTAATTTATGACAGCCAGAGGCCCGATAAACTATCGAATTCTCCTTATGGATAACATTACCCAAAAAGTCGTCCAGATACAGAATAAGCATAGTTTTGCACTTTCACTGTAGGGTAGTGGCAAGTAGTAACAGCTAACAAGGAGTGTAGTCCCATAAATACGCAACTATCTCCAAAAATTTGGTGGCACCACTTTACTCATTCACAATATCTTCTCCTTTTGTGTGTTGCGCGTCATTTCCTGAGAGATCCAATTTCAGCGCGATCATGGCTGCTGCTTCAATTCCTACGATTCCATCTCACATAAAAGCTTGGGTCTACTCTGAATATGGCAAGTCTAGTGATGTTTTGAAGTTTGATACCAACGTGCCTTTACCTCAACTCAAGGAAGATCAGGTCCTCATCAAGGTAGTAGCTGCAGCCCTTAATCCCATAGATTATAAGAGGCTCGCCGGCTATTTTAAGGACATTGACTCTCCTTTACCCGTAAGCCTTTCATTCTCATATTTTCTTACAATGGGTTCCAATTTTTATTTTATTTTTTGCCCATTTGGTTAACATTCGTGGAATGCTTTTCTGACGGTTACGTGTTTGGATTTTTGTCCATGTGATATATTATAAGGTGCTTGAATTTTGCAATCAACTTGATTGTTATGCCTTTGCCTAGGAAAAGAACCAAACTTTAGAGATAATGTCAAAGAAAACTTGATACAAGTAAATTATCTATCGTTTGTGATGAAGAGGAAACACTTTTATGGGTAATCACTCCCTGAAAATACTATACTTGCTAAGCTGATTTGTTTTGTTTATTTAATTATTTGAATTTTGTGGGTGGGTTGAGAAGATTGCCCCGGGTTATGATGTTGCTGGCGTGGTGGTTAAAGTGGGAAGTCAAGTGAAAAAATTCAAGGAAGGGGATGAAGTATACGGTGACATCAATGAGCAAGCTTTGAACCCCAAGGTTATTGGGTCTTTAGCAGAGTATACTGCTGCAGAAGAGAAAGTACTGGCTCACAAGCCACCCAATCTCAGCTTTGTTGAGGCTGCTAGCCTTCCTTTAGCAATTGAGACTGCTTATGAAGGCCTTGAGCGAGCTGGGTTTTCTGCTGGTAAGTCTATCCTTGTTCTGGGAGGTGCTGGTGGAGTTGGAACCCATATTATTCAGGTATCATATATCTTCTACCACAGTTTCTGTGTATGATATTCAAATATGCCAATTATTTATAGATGAATAGAACAACCAGATCTAGAAGGTCTAGTAGTAGCAACAGTTGAGTTTTCTGTCTTTTCCCCTATTATATTTGATGATGTTAATCATAATTCCTAATTGAGCACCTCATCCTCTATAAACTTACTCCCCCTCTTATTTGTTGCCTCCAATCATATTTATACTCCGATTGAGTGCTAGTAATTATAATGTATCTGTTTGAGGCAGCTTGCCAAGCATGTTTTTGGTGCATCCAAGATAGCGGCGACTTCTAGTTCTAGAAAACTGGAACTTTTGAGGAACTTGGGAGCTGATTTACCTATTGATTATACAAAGGAGAAGTATGAAGAACTACCAGAAAAGTTTGATGTGGTGTATGATACAGTAGGTAAGATTTTAAACCTATATATGCTTTAGATAAGTATATGAAAGTGGGCATGTAATTTATGAAACGGTATTTCTCTTAACACCAAAAACAGGGGAGGTTGACAGGGCATTCAAGGCTGTTAAAGAAGAAGGCAAAGTTGTGACAATAGTACCTCCTGGAATTCCACCAGCTATTGTGTTCATACTCACTTCTGATGGGTCTATCTTGGAGAAACTGAGACCTTACTTGGAGAGTGGCAAGGTGAAGCCAGTGCTCGATCCCAAGAGCCCATTTCCATTTTCTCAGACTGTTGAAGCATTTTCCTTCCTGGAAACTAATAGAGCCACAGGAAAAGTAGTTGTCCATCCCATCCCATGAACATAAGCATATCAATTTCTGTAATATGATCATCTATCTATGCTGTTCTCTGTGTGTTCTTTAAGCATATTATGTAAGAGTATGCAATATGTTGTGTGTGTTCTTGTTGTCTCAAGCCAGCTCCTTTCTTGTCAAGGGAGAATATATATTGGTAATAAAGCTTTCACAAATGTGGTTGCGATGGTCAAACAAAAAGTACCTACCCATAGTAGTCGTTGCTCTGTGTAATTTAATTTTATAATTGTATACAACTTGATGTTTTTATTAATATAAAAAGTAATTGATATAAGTGATGTTGAATAATAAAATATTATATGTGGGAAAAGATATATAGGAAATGTGTTGAAAAAAGTGGTGTGCGATTAACATTAGTTTTCTCCTCTCCTTCGGCAATGATCCAAATTGCGAGTAGTATACATTAACAAATTTTCCTCCTTCGTCATGTTTACTGCAAAGATTGGCTTGACAACAGCAGTATCACTGTATCATATGTGCTCTTTTTACTTCAATTAAAAAATGAATTATATTTTACCTTACAATTAAATATAAATCTACAACGTTGTCATGTTCATGCGTACATATAATGATGTTATAATTCAGTCACATAAACCAAAAGAAGGTTTATACTCTGTACATTACTGTCCTTTTTTGTTAAACCTAACACACTTTTTTAGACTTCTCCAAAAATATCACCAAGCATCTTCTTTCAACCGACTTTGTCACTGACTTACGAAGACTTCATTACCAACTTACGAAGACTAGATGCCGCAGAAAATGTAAAAGAAAAAATTAGAATAATAAAACAAAGAAACCGCCATTCTAAAATCCACTCCATAGGCAGTTTAAGAGAGCAGGCAAGTTGCTGATGTAAGAGTAAGAAATTCAAAACCAAAAAAAAGTCATCGCCCTTCTTTATCTATTTCACTACTATTCTATCTCTCTTTACACACACACAACTACTACCTAATATCATAAAACTAACATTTTTATTAATTATGGAAAATGCTAAAGCACTGATCCATGAATCACCACCATCCTGGGCTCATGCATGACGAATAACTGTAAACAGTTTTAGATAGAGTTATCATGAAGGCCTTCAGCGACCTGGCCGGGTTTTCTGCTCACAAATCTATACTTGTTCTGGGTGATGCTGGTGGAGTTGGAAGTTGGAACCCATGTTATTAAGGTATATATCATCTCTACGTACTGCAATTTGAGTATATATATGATACTTGTTCTGGGTTTTCTGCTCATAAATTTTTACAAGTCTTGAGTACGATCTCAGGACTATTTAACCGTTGTCGAGCTTGATCCAAATGTAGCTATACCTCAAGTGAAGCAAGATCAGGTGCTGATAAAGGTTGTCGCTGCAGCTATTAATCCCAAAGATTATTATGCCTTTTCAA
Organism: Cercis canadensis; assembly: GCA_003255065.1. Taxonomy (NCBI): domain Eukaryota; kingdom Viridiplantae; phylum Streptophyta; class Magnoliopsida; order Fabales; family Fabaceae; genus Cercis; species Cercis canadensis. The sequence continues at coordinate 1,103,683 of QAOA01003736.1, read as the reverse complement.
GGACACTGACTATCATTTACCATAAGACTCCCCCTTGCTATGTTTCTTTTCAGAGGATTCCATGTTTTATACTTACTATATTATGGATCTAACTTGATTCGCTCTGTTTTCAAAATAAGACTGCTCCGGGGTACGATGTTGCTGGTGTAGTTGGTCAAAGTGGGAAGCCAAGTGAAGAAATTTAAGGTAGGGATGAGTGATGAGGTGTATGCATTAACCTATTTGAAAAATAAGATGATAAATATTTGATAAGGCATTAAAAAAGTGCTAAATATGCATTAACCTATTTTGTTCCAAACCGAAAGCACTGTTTGAAGTTTTGGAATATAATTAGAACAAGTTATATAGTGAATTTTACGAAAACAAAATAGCCCCCACAAGGGAGAGGACTTTTTCTTGGACAAAACTTAGATATATTTTTTTTTTTATTAGAAATGTAACTTTATTGCATTAAGTCTATCGGCACTTATACAATAACAAATAACACCATATGCAATTTTCAATACAATATTTCTTGAAATTCAAAAAGCTAATACTCTAAAATAAACTTTTACATTTTCTCCTTGTACTAAAAAGCGAATAAAGGCATGGCTCCAGGTCTTGGCAAAACAGAGGCCAATGACAATCGATAACAAAACATCTTTAATTGTGGAGAAAAATAACAAATATGCTACAACGAGGTTAAATGCTTGATTTATCTGAAGTATTATCTTTACAGAACACATGAAATATGACATGAAAATTTTGAGATCTATCCAAAATAGAGGTTTAATATAGTGAATTAATCCCATAAAACACTAAATTTTCCTTTGAACAAAGAGAATGTATAAAACAAAACAAAAAAACACAAACAATTAAATAAAACAAACAATAGGGCTGCCGTCGCACAAAGTGATAGCGGCAGCCCCCAAGCGGAGCACAAGAAAAGGAACAAAAGAAGGAGACGAAGACCTTACAAGAAAGAGAATAAGAGAAACAAGAAAAAGACCAAACTTATTGAACAAAGCCGCACCTAAAGGTGGTAGAGAAGCCGGACCTAGCCAAACTTAGATAAGATTTTATAAGTACTGATAGTGTTGTTTTCCCGTTAAAACATAATTATATGTACTATTTTTTACAGGAGTATCACCTCATCTTCCTTTTTCATGTTCACACCATTATATCAATTTTCTCGATTCGAACACAAAATGGAAATTTAACAAAGCAACCCAACCCACAGAATCCTCTAAGTCCTCTACACCTCAATCTTGTTTCTTCTTCTACTTACTCCTCCTCTTCGTCTGGTTCCAACCATCCGAAACTGTCTTGGAACGAGGCTTTAACTTCCTCAGGTGTGTATTATTTGATTGTCTGCTTGGTTTTCTCTTCACTTTTAAATCTGCATGATTTTGGGTTCCAGATCTGGTTTACTTCCCTTCTCTTCTCTACCTTTTTTCGGGTTCGTTTCTCTGAAAAAAACACATTTGTATGGAATCGACGTAAATCGATTGCCTTCGGCGGTTGATTGTGAAGGGGAGGGAGGGGTTTCGTCTCCAAACAGCACGATTTCGAGTGTGAGCGGTAAGCGAAGTGAGAGGGAACCAAACGGAGAAGAGCATGAGAATGAGATGGACAGAGAATGTTCTCAAGGAATCAGCGATGAAGAACACGGCGAAATTAATTCCCAAACACACCCCAATTGCGAAATTTGCAAGGCTAAGTAAGACGAAGAGAAAGTGTGGAGGTGCGCGCAAGAAGCTTTTTAAGGATGATCGTAAATAAGATGATGGATGGCACATTTAGAATCTGCCTCAAACTCAAGGATAATTAAGCTTCCTAGCTAGCCACATATGTATGTCCCATGCAAATTTTAAACCAGACAAAAACATGCCCTCAACATGTTTTGTATCTCTCACCTGCAGGTATATTCATAGTCATATATATAGGAGAGCTGATAATAATGAAATTAAGGATATATAAATGAACTTACCAAAATACATACGTGTGGTAATCTTTATCGGTCCTATCAATTCTTCATTTGAAGAACCAAGTATTTCTCTCTCCTTCTTTTTATCATCAGGTTGAAGTTGAACACAAGAAAGCAAGACTAGGTCTAGAAATCTATTTAGCAATGCTGGCTAGCTGAGCAACACAAACTATACTAGCCACTTTTGCGCTGTCACTCTCACCGCGCGCGTTACCCTATTAATAATATACTTGCTATTTGGAGATGAACGTCCATTATCATATATAGATCATACATATATTGTAGGCAATACTATCGAATATTATTACTGACACATGTTAAACAAATAATACGATAGCAAAAGTATGATAAGTAACTATATATAATGCATTTTTAATGGAAGTAATGGCTCATACGTACTTGTGGCTTACATTATTACACATGTAGCACTCCTTCGTACATAAAGGTTCTAGCTATCATAGTAGTGCATTAGTACCTGATCCTTTGCTAATCATTGTGGAAATAACTAATTATTGTCCAGTAGAAAGGACATGTCTATTCTTATTTTTATTAATTATTATTCTTAATAAAATTGATGGCACTCATCAAATCTGGTTTGTTTGGCTTTCTCCATTCAGGCACTATATGAATCCAAGCACCAGCAGTAGTAGTCAGACCTTGAGATTTCCAACATTTGTTCTGGTGTCATTCTCTCAAGCTCACTTTGCCTCCATGAAGCAAAATTGTTCCTGTTTTGTGGATCAGAAGCCAAAGGGTAATCCTCTATTCTGTGTGCTTGCGATCTCATTCTCATGTAGAGCCTCATTACTGCAACACAATCCTCATAAGGATCCTGTAATCCGTTTTGAATATCATATCTGCATATATATGTGCATATTGCAGTCAACTAGTTATCTTCATGTCATACAAATATATTTGACAAACTGGCGTTGCAAAGATTCTATTTTCTTTGTTAAAATTAAATATACTTGCCCAAGATATGCTTGTGTTAAGTACTTGAGCGAGTTGCTGAGCTTGCTTGTTTTCATTAATGGAGGGTATTTTGCAGTGTCCCTGTTAAAACATATTTGTTCAACACATTTGAACATGAGAAGGTTGGAATAACTTCAATTGAGAAGGAAGGGTCAAATGTGAGTAAATGAACACAGGAAAAGTTTTATTGCCTCAAAATTAACAGAATATCTAAATATGATGAATTATTTGATTTGAGATGTATGCTGGAGTGAATATCTCTAGAGATTCTCAAAAACTATATATATAAACCTGAGCATTTCTGTTCGATACTCTATTTGCAATGATTCTAGGTCATGATCTAAACCATGACCTAGAAGAATCCTGGCTTTTCCACCCCTTGGACGAATCTTCCACATGGGCTCCCCATTGCAAAGGAAGTCTTGGATCTTCCTCTGCACTTGCCTCATAGGCATTGCATCCCTTAAGTATTCTGGTCGAATACCTGTTGTCTCATACCTGTTAATGAATCATGAATCACTAGTCCAGTTCAGCTAGCTTGCGCACCAGATATATATATATATATGTATGATTTAATCAAATCTTAATTAATTAAGAGCGAGCTTATTAATTTATATACTATGAGTCTATCCAACCTGTAGTTTGTAACTGGAAGTGGTGGCTTGACATAAGAATGAAAGATGATGTTTTCTTGTTCATCAATGATGCAGACCCTTGCACAGAGATCTAGAGAGCCGTCACTGCCACCACCAACCATTTTACAAGCAAGTGCAACAACTTGTTGCCCTCTTGTTACCGCACTGCCAATACTACTCAGATTATCACGTATGCCCAAATTAGCAAAGCGACCAATTAGTCCCTAAAACAAAAACAGAGAAAAAAGTTAACATCCAAGCAAGTGAATAAGGAAGATTGCGATTCTCTAGTTGTTGTGTATATGATAGGGAAATTGATACCGCATTTACTCCAGAGAATTGGCATCTTTCTTGGTGGACCCAGCGAGCGTTAGGGCTATCAAGGACTTTCAAGCAAAACTTGCATCCTCGGGAGGCAAAAACATCTCTGCATTCTTGTTTTGGGAGTGGACCTGGAAAAGCTAGCAGATTATTTTAAGTCTCGTGATCGATAGTTTCTTCATGGAAGCATTTAAAAGAAGCTTGACAAATTCATGAAGATTAATTACCTATAAGATGTTCCCTTAGGGACTCAAAAGACCTGCAGTGTTTCCTGCAAATGCCACACCTTGGTTCGTGAACCGAATGAAATGAGGTCCTCATGTGCTCTACAAGGTGCTCCATTCTATTGAATTGTCTGAAGCATGCTGCACACTTATTCCTATATAAACATATGAGATTTATATGAGGATCCATTCCATTCAATACTCTGTGAGCGCGTGTTTGTGTGTGTGTATGCATGCGAGTGTTTGTGTTTGTGTTTGTGCATTAGAGTGTGAGAGAAAGAAAGAACCGGTGAGTTTCTGCGATCTCGAATCTGTTGTCCATGTTAGCTTACACTGAACTAACTGTATGCTTGTTAAGAAAAGACTCTCAAGGGACTTGAGTTTAGAAGTAGCAAGAAGATGGTATTTATATAGTAGGAGGGGTGGGGGAGGGGGAATTGCTCCAAGTTGCATATAGAGAAGATTCGTGAAGACATTACATTACTACACTTTAGATTCCTCCCACCAACCTTTTTTCTTGGCCATGCCTCCTCCCTAGCTCTACCTTATAGCTATTTTCGTTTGTAGCTAGGGTAGGACAGTCCTATTGACCCATATTCTATATGCTCCATCTGGTCCATGCTTCAATCAGAATATTTCTCTTGCTGCCTCTTTCTCTGCCTATCACATGCCTTTAATTGCCATTCCATGCTTGTATACTTGTAGGCTGTAGCCAATGTTGCCAAGCATTGTCGATTACTAGTTCTCTGTGGTTCTACACTTTGTAAATTAAACTGATAATAATAAGCCATTATTGGTGATGTGATGTGATTACCTTTTCTCTCTTGGGCTAGCTTGGCCCGACGAAGATTAATTTGATTTACAACACTATACCCCACATTATGGCGCGGGTAACCATTTGAACTATGATCTATGGCTGCCTCTTTATTGGGTTGGTTACGTTGTGTTGTGTGTGTTTCAAATTTTAGTTTTCTCATGTTAAATTATGTTCCACATTGGACAGAAAATATATGCACGCTAGACACTGTATGTTAAATTTAGTTTTTAAACCTGGAATCACCAAATTATTTTTAAACCAGCAAAATATATGCATGTTAAATTTTTTTAAAAAAAGAAAAATCTCAACTTGTGTTTTAATTTTTCTCTCCACTTTCACCTCATTTTAGAGTCATCGATTTTGATAGAATATTCTCCTTATTTTCATTCATTCAGTTATCGATTATGATAGAATTTAGATCGAATAGTCTCCTTATTTTCATTCATTGCATATTTTCTTTACTTTTTCAAGCAAGTATAGCTCTAGCTCACTCCTAAGATTCCTTTTTTTTCCCCCAGAATTATTCGCTTCATCATTTTCAGCCATTCTAAACGGAGTGTTAAGAAGAATGATTTGCAGGATTAGTGATTTATTCGTTCCTATCCTTCCATTATTGACTGCGCTCTTGTGATTTGGTTTTGCTGCTTTGCTTAACAGTAACTAAAATTTTTGTATTCCGAGAACCTCATCCACGCACGTAATCTTAAAGCCATACTGGTACAGTTATTCTTATACCTTACTTTTTGTACAAAAATTCTGGCCTGCATCCTTTTCTCTTTCCTTTTCTTGCATCAATTTTTTCCCAACGTAACAGCATTTAAATAATCATAGTGAATGATGGACTATATATATATATATATTGGGGAAAATTCAATAGGTATTTTTTCAGTTTAATGAGCATCACTTTTGGCAAAGCTGTATGCATGCATGAACTGCAGATAAGATTATTGAAGCAGCTGTGTTTATCGTATTCGTAGGTAGGGCATCTATTTTTTTCTCCAAGTTTATTGTGATAGTGATCCTCTCCATTCCATGGGGTGGGTTGACTTTCAGACCAAGGGAATGTCAGAAGCACCTTCTTTTAACTACAAAGGGCCCCAAATGGATTCGTCATTTCCTGCTCTTGGAACATTAGAAAGAAAGTTGCATCCCACAGAATATCTTTGAATTTTCTTCATAATATTCAGGCCCACTTATAACACTATCATCCAAACATGAAGCAATATATATAGCAGGGAGAAGGACCATGGCACCTCTTTTGAATGATAGGTTAAAGCAGGACCCCAAGCCTTTCCAATAATTTGAACCCTTTGTAAGCTTGGTATAGAGAGACATTGGTGGTCCTGGTGGAGGTTTCTTGAAGTTGAGAGACCAATGATGAAATGGTCAAACCGACTTTGATTATTGTGATCCCATGGACAGTGGACACCACCTCCTTTGGAGGAACAATCATGGAACCTTGTTGTAAACTGGTAAAGTATAAAAAGAACTTTATCATAGTTGACCGATCGATATGGATATTTTTATTATACAATTTTAATTTTCTGCTGCTGCAAGATTCGAAAGAATTCTCGACCTACAACATGCAAAACCATATTAATTCTCTTGTCAAATAAGAAAATATAAAATATGAAATTACCAAAAAAGTTCTCTAACAAGAATTCCAATAATCTCCACAACATCGATCTTCAACCATGAGAATCACTAGAGTATCATCATAAATCTCACAAAACACATCATCATTGTCATTAACCTACAAACAAATCTTCAACCATGCATGCATGCATGCATATGTCATCGTGTTGTTGCAAACCACTTCAATGCCTGCATCACCATCCACCCATACCTTCGATTCATTAATAAAGAAACTACTTTAGAGCTCAACCCTTCTTTTCTACCTATAACTTCACCCTTTTAATATCAAAATCTCTCTCATTCTCATCTCCTATACTAATCCCACCCATTCTCATTGCCTTAGTAGGTTGATTCTGTTACAAATAGAACAGTAACATTAAAAAATATATATATATAATTTTAACGTACGGAATTAATTTGGTCTATGACCTATTTATGTGGAGAGAAAATACAGAGAGATTTATCATAAAACAAAATTACCTCCAAGCTGCTTGTTCCAAACTTTAAAATTTCAAATTTCAATATATACATCCAATTTCTCTAACCATATTAAAATTTCAAATGAGAGCATGTTTGAAAACAAAAAGATGATATATAAGCATATCCCACAAAACAAAAGTGAACAGAAAATGCTGCGTTGAGTTCGGGCTTTTAAATATGGGCTCATCATATTCATTCCAAGGACCACAATCCCTAATATTGGGCCTATTCTATAAACTGGCCCAAAAACAAAGTTCTTTTAGACGTATCTATATATAAAATGAAGCTGTTTGTTGGTGTATCAATTTTAGATTCCCTATCATGGAATTGGTGGATCGTCAACTTCCAAATTGAAAAATCATACACCACCAACATAAGATAGTGCCTCTTTCTTTAGGCTTATTTTTCTTAAAGATACCAATTTGTTAAGAGAAAAGACTAAAGAAAGGAATTAGCAGCACAAGATTCCTTTAAGTATTGTGATCCTTACATTATTTTTGGTTATGATTAACATTTGTATTTTTCAGTCCCAACCGGAGGAGTTGTACTTGTACCATCAAATATAATTCATATACTTCTTGTAAGAAGAGGGTCTTGTATTTGAGACTTCTCATTGATAAAATGAGGGTCTCAAAGCGTTCCACCATACAAAGCTGCAATTGTGAGTGCTTCGACAATAAAACTCCTCAAGCAGGGATAACTCGCCCCAAATTTAATAAGTATGGTTCCATTCAAATATTGAAGTTGAACCTTAGTTCTTGAATTACCAAAAAAAAAAAATATATATATATATATATAATTCATATAAAAATATAAATATTCATGATTATATTTATTATAATATATAGGGCATAACTTTTTTGTGTGTCTTTATGTAACTTTAATAAGGAATATAAATGATACCCTCATTTTGAAGTAGTTATCATTTTCTTGAGCAACTTTTCCTTTAAAAGTAAAAATGAATAAATTATTTTTGGAAAATTCTATTTCCAATGAAACCTATAGTAAAAATTGATCCGAATGGATGCGTCCTACAATAACACATTACAAATTTCCTTGATTTAATAACTATCTTAACTCTTGCACTCATGTGATACCATATATCATAATATATCCTATATATGTTTTCTAAAAAAAATTCGGATTAAATATAAGTGCTCCTTATTTTTAATATATATATATTTTTATTTTCTTTCCATTCTATCCATTATCTTATACACTCTTAAGTTTATTCAAACATTACAATTATTATACAAGCACACACAATATAATTAATTTAAAAATGTCTTAAAAAAATTAAAATCTCATGTTCAAATCTATATATATTTTTTATATCCTTAACTAAAAAATTTACCTTTATTTATCTAAATACTAAAACTACTAATAATTACTATAACCTAAGTAAAATTAAAAATGAATTGACACGCACATTTATGCGTGTTAAGACACTAATATTAGAATATTATAAAATTTGTTTGAATGTAAATGTTGTCTTTTAAGTCCAGGTCACAAAGTTAAATGTTTCCAACAACAGTGATGATTTAATTTGTCTTGATTTGGTTAAATTTACTGAAATAAAATATTGGTTACTGGCTTCCTCAAATTGAGACATAGGTTTATCAAGATTATTATTTTTGGTTATGAGGACTTAGAGGAGGACATGCAGATGTAGTTAGCTTATTTCTTCATGGAAATTGGACATGGACCAAACATTTCACTTAAAACTACTGTTTGATGAATTCTTTGAATTATTCTAAGTTTTGTTATTATGTAGGACAAATAAAGTAAACAATTATCTAGAAATGCAAATAATAATAAATTTTTTTAGGAGGTTTTTTTAAGATATTTTTAGTATTTATGTGATATGTCATACTATATGAAAATAAATAATGTGTAAATGACATGTGTATAAATTAATTATTTTTAAATTTGTCTAAGAAAATAAGATCAATTATATTTTATATCCAAAAAATAAAAAATTAAGTATGCTTACTATATTAGTGTGGTATAACATATCTATATGGTATCATATAATCATCAATGTTTTTATTATATTACGACGTGAAAATGTAACTACAAATTGTTTAAATCATTTATCAAAATAAAAATAAAAATGAAAATCACCATACGTTTGAACAAGGATGAAAACAAAACCATATATATATTTTTTAAAAGAGATTTTTTAGATATTTTTGGTATTTATATGATATGTAATGTTTTATGAGAATAACTAATGTATGAATAACATGTATATAAGTTAATTATTTTTAAATTTGTTTAAAAAAAATAAAATAAATTATTTTTATATTTAATAAAATATAAAAATTACGTATACTTATTACGTCAATATAATATGACATGTTCATATAGTATTATAAAATTTTCATTTTTTAAAACAAATAATATTAATCATTTTGAGTTTTTTTCTTTTAAAAAAAATCAATCGTAGTAATATAACTTTTAGGAAGTGGGCCTGGGGTGGCCCACGTATGCGGCTGCGCGTTTGGGGGGTCCATTGTGATACTATTAAACGCGCAAAGATTAAAAAAACACTGAAACAGCCTTATTGCAGCTGGATGTGGTCCACGTGGAAACGGAACCCTTCGAAAAGCCAGCCAATCATTACATTACAGCCAAATAAAGCTGAACCGTCAACTTTTGCCACGTGGTAACTCTGTGGTTAACTTTCAGTTCCTTTAGCGAACTGCACTGTCATCTGAACATGTCTCTAGGACTGGTCTTTTCGCGTCGAAAAGCCGTTAGTCCCGCCATCTTCCTCTTACTACGTCTCAACTCTCAACTGCAAATATCCCGAAATATCCAAACACTACCTTCAAAACATAGAAAATTAAATTAAATTAAATTAATAATATTGAATCATTAATTAAAAGGAATATAGAGCGGTTGAAGAGGAAAGAGTGGGAGAAAGGTCGCCTTCCTTCCTCGTTTGCTTCAACATTCCAACTCTCTCTCTGCAACCCCCGCACCCCTCCACATGTTTATCTAGAATTTCTCAATAATCCCATTCTGAATTCCCATTCTGCCCTCGCCATTTCGTCTGAATCCCACTACCTACCACCGGTCTTCTCCCCCTTCGTCGTCTTCCACCTCCACGTATATAAATGCATACAATCAAACAGAGCTATTTACCCATATCTCTTTATCTGTACATAACACCCATAGAACTTAAAAAGAGTTTTGGCTTTTCTTCTTCGGAGAGTACTAAAGGTAACACCCATTTATTATCTCTTTTGTTTTTTCGTTCTTCTTCCAATTTCTGTCTTGAATGCATTAATGGCTTTTCGTGTTGTCTTTCCTTGTTCTGGACTTGATCATTGAATAACGAAATTTGAGAAATGATTTTCTGTGTTTTTATGTTGTCATTTCTTTATATATATATTAAGGAGCATCTGGTAAGAATTATAATGTCACGCATCGAATGGAATATTTAGTTAGTTGCTTTTACTTTTTGCTGTAATGGGTACTAAAGTGGATTCATTTTCCTTTTTCTTTTCATGTCTTTTCCCTTTCTGGATGAGTATTTCTGTCTCACTTGGAATCTAATAATGACACTGAAGGAAAAATTGGATTGTTTTTATTTGTAATGGATGTGCCTGCCAAGTTCCTAATTATTCATTTCAGACCACAAACACAAATGCATAGTGTATTATGCATTCTTCTGCAGAGTTTGGTTCCTATTTTCCAAATTTGAAGAATTTCAACCATTTTTTTGTTTTTTTTTTCTAATTATAGGGAAGCTGTTGACTATACTGTTCAATGCCTGGTTTAGCTATGGATGAATTAAAAGTGAATAGCACAGCAGATGAACGTAGTGGGAGTTATACACCTCCCCATAAGGAAAATTTTACACAGCAAGGTTCTCCAAGAAGTACATTGAGTCCAAGAAGTATTCAGAGTGACTCAATTGATCTTGCTATTGATGGCGTGGTGGACACCTCTATTGAGCAATTGTATAACAACGTGTGTGAAATGCAAAGCTCTGATCAGTCACCCTCCAGGGCTAGTTTTTACTCATATGGTGATGAGTCCAGGATCGATTCAGAATTGGGCCATCTTGTTGGAGGTATTGCAGATTTGGAGATTACAAAGGAGGTGGTAACAGAGAGTAAAGAGGACTGCAATGTTGGTGATTCAACTCCTGATAAAGATGTTGTGTCAAATGGTAAGAAGTCTAGCAAGAAGGATAAGAACCAATCCGCGGGTCCTAGAGTCTCTGAAGGATCACCCAAATCAGCCCCTAAAAGCAAAAATTTGCGAGAGAGGCCACCCATTGACAAGAGAAGTCCCAGAAAACCAATGAGGAAGCATAAGAACCTTGGTTTGCTTGGCGTAAAGTTAAAGAATGGGATTGAGGAACGTGTTGCTGCTGGATTAGATAATCCAGACCTTGGGCCATTTTTACTTCAACTAGCAACAGATATGATCTCTTCAGGTGAGAATCTCCAGAAAGCTCTTGATCTGGCTCTACGAGCTTTGAAATCATTTGAGTTGTGTGCAAATGGGAAACCTGGTTTAGAATTGGTCATGTGTTTGCATGTTTTGGCAACCATATACTGCAGTTTAGGAAAATACAATGAGGCAATTCCTATTCTTGAGCGGTCCATTGATATTCCAGTTTTAGAGGATGGCCAAGATCATGCACTGGCTAAGTTTGCAGGTTGCATGCAATTGGGTGATACTTATGCAATGATGGGGCAGATTGAGAATTCAATACTGTTCTATTCAGCTGGTCTTGAAATTCAAAGACAAGCCTTGGGGGAAACAGACCTTCGACTTGGTGAGACATGTCGCTATGTGGCTGAGGCCCATGTGCAAGCACTGCAGTTTGATGAGGCTGAGAAGCTTTGTCAGATGGCTCTTGATATCCACAGGGGAAATGGGTCTCCCGCTTCTGTTGAAGAAGCAGCAGATAGGAGACTCATGGGACTTATCTGCGATTCAAAGGGTGACTATGAAGCTGCTCTTGAGCATTATGTTTTGGCAAGCATGGCCATGGCAGCAAATGGCCAGGAAGTAGATGTGGCCTCAGTTGATTGCAGCATTGGTGATGCCTATCTGTCTTTGGCACGCTATGATGAAGCAGTCTTCTCTTATCAGAAAGCACTCACTGTTTTCAAGTCAACCAAAGGAGAAAGCCACCCAACAGTTGCTTCAGTTTATGTACGTTTAGCTGACTTATACAACAAAATTGGCAAGTTTAAGGAATCAAAATCTTACTGTGAAAATGCACTTAGAATCTTTTGGAAGACAAATCCCGGGATCCCCTCGGAAGAGATTGCTAGTGGGTTGATAGATGTTGCTGCTATCTATCAATCAATGAATGATTTGGAGCAGGGACTGAAGTTACTCAAAAAGGCCTTGAAGATATATGGTAACACCCCTGGTCAACAAAGCACGGTTGCAGGAATAGAGGCCCAAATGGGGGTCATGTATTATATGCAAGGGAACTATTCTGATTCTTACAACACCTTCAAAAGTGCAATTGCCAAGTTTCGTGCCAGTGGAGAGAAGAAATCTGCATTGTTTGGGATTGCTTTGAACCAAATGGGTCTTGCCTGCGTGCAGCGTTATGCTATAAATGAGGCAGCAGATTTGTTTGAAGAGGCTAGGACTATTTTGGAAAAAGAATATGGCCCTTATCACTCCGATACCTTAGGGGTCTATAGCAATCTAGCCGGCACTTACGACGCAATGGGCAGGTACTATTTTCCTTGTCCTTTTTTTTTTTTTTCAGAAAGTAGCAAATTGTCTAAGACTAAGACTATCACTTTCCTCAAACACTTTAGTGTACCTTTTATGCAGTATAAGAATACACAGAATACTTGAGCCTTCAATTGCTAATACTTGTTGTATCTAATGTTTTTCACAGAGTGGATGATGCCATTGAAATTTTGGAATATGTTGTTGGCATGAGAGAAGAGAAACTGGGAACGGCAAATCCTGATGTGAATGATGAGAAGCGTAGGTTGGCAGAGTTGTTGAAAGACTCAGGCAGAACTCGGAACAGAAAATCAAGAAGGTCACTTGAAACTCTCCTTGATGCCAACTCTCATATTATAAAGAATAATGGCATTCAGGTTTTATAAATCCGCTGTTGTATATAAAACAAAATGAGATTTTAGCTGCTTTGCTTTGTTTCTTCATTAATTGTTTACGGGTTTGGTGGAAAATTAATAAAAACAGTGGAAATAGGTTCCACTCCCATTTGTTTTTGGCTCAAAGATGTCGAAAGAAGATACGTTTTGTATTTCTATGTTGTCTCGAATAGTGATAAGAAAGTTGTTTCTCATTCAGATATGGATTCTTCCCTGTACAGTTGAATTTATAATTGGTGGAACTTCAATTTTCCATGTAAACAAATGGTTGATGACACTTAATTTTCTCTGCTGGTACACCAAACGGCCTCTTAGAAAATTCAGTTGCTTCTTCCCACGTTTGAGATGCAAACATGTAATTTTTTTAAGGTTTGTTTATGGTCAAGGATTTTATGAATGTGCAAAGCAATTGTTTTAACTATTAAGTGACATCATCATATCAAAAGAAATGCAAAGGGAGGATGTATCTATTTTCTTCGCTTTTTCATTTGCATTTCAGATATTGATATTATATTGCAAGATAAAGATAAGACCTTCAGAAACTACATTATTAGTATGCAAGTAATGATAAATTGCACAATTTTAATATCGTGGAAAATACTACACTTGAGTACAATCTGTCAAGCATTTTGATGTGAAATGACTATATCGTAGTATGCAAGTAATTCTAGTTCAGGGTTTATGATGAAATTTAAGTGTAGATCTACAACACAATCAAGATTTTTCCTTTGACATTATAATATTATAATTTTAATCTTTTTGAGAAATAAATATTTGGTAACAGCTGTGTCTGTACAATCTCCTGACAATCCTAAATTGAAAATCCATTTGCTTTGCTTACAAGAACGCTAATAATGATATGTTCCAACTCATTAGCACAGCTTTCCAATCGTTGAATTGAACCCTCTCAAGTGTTGTTTATTAAAACGGGGCATATTATTGAAACTAAGTCATAGCAGATGCTCAAAAACATGCCTGCCCTATAGGAAGTGGTGGGTCAGAGAAGGAACCATGGAGAATGCGCTTAGCAATCCAGAGATTTGCTGCTTGAGAGTAGTGAATGCCGTCCCAGCTCACATGTTGAGATGGATTTTTGCATGGATTCCCATAAACCCTTCCATTTACTATGGCTTTCTTCCCACAATCAATGTGGTAACCATAGTAACTCCCACAACAGAACTCCAATGGATTCGCAAAACCTGCCACCACAATAGCATCAAGATTAATTATGCACTCGCTAATTCTTTAATAACCAACACAATAGAAATCTACTTATCTGTGTCCATTTCGTATTAAGCACAACTTTACTTTTTTCAAAAAAAAGGGTTTAGGACTGTGCATTTAAAGATTATGCACTAGCATCACTCTTTTGCATTGAAACTAGGAGATCACCTTGGTTCCTTGCTTTGCTAATGAGTTGATATTTGGCTGAATACACATCAACGTATGTAAATTTGGCAAGAGGGAGCTTTGTCCTCAGCTGAAACACTAGGTCCTTAAGCTGCCTGTTAAACTCTTGAGCAATCTCGTTGAGAGGTTTCACACACCCATTTGCATCCAGCTTTCCCTGTTTTGACTTGTAGTATATGAAACTATAGGGCAAGCACCCAATTGGGCCAGTGTTATGTATCCAGAAAATTCTTGCTCCTTGGTTGTATAGTTGCTAAAACATTAACCATCCATGACAAGTATGAGTACTAGATTTAGAAAGAAATAAATTAGCATGTGATACAAGAAGACGATACAAGGCCTTTATTACTTACTTGCAGTGCTTGGGAGAACTGGCTTAGTATATTAGGAATTGATGCTCGAACTTGTTCCTCTGTTGTGTGCTGAAAACCATAAGCAAGATCATTTTGTCCAATATCAAAGGTGTAGAGGGACTTGGAGAAATCTTCTGGCCTTGGAAGGCTGCTTTTAAAAGGTGAATCTGTTCCTGCAAATTATAATCGAGTTAATTAAGGTGTCATTGTCAGAAACACCTTGAGTGTGCTTCAATTCAAGTTGTTCACAAGAGAAGAAGCTAGAAAGAACCGTTGTGAGAGAGCTGATTGAAGAGAACATTAGTGCGAGACTTGAACTGTATAAATTGAGGTATTTGAATGCCAAGATGGAAAGGACTATATCCAGCAGGGTCGATTGTGGAACCTCCAGTTGCAAAGTTTGCACCGTGCCTGTAATTCGACCCAACTGAGTTCAAATATGAACTTAGGTAGGGCAGCTTCAGTTCTTCAGCTGCATAATTTCATTCATCAAAACAAAAAAACAAATTGAAATTTGTGAAATTTGAATATATATTCATGTGATGGAGAGTAAAGAAAGAGCATGGTGTGCTCTACTTACTGATAAAATCTATGAGAAGACGGCCATCGCAGAACCTTCCCGAGAGATCAGTTCCAAAGAAGTTTTCACCATTAGGAGGATGAACCAAAGTGAATGCTGCAGACATGGCTCCCGTGTCCGAATTTGAGTCCCCAAAATTATAAATGGCTGGAAATGCACATGTATTACTATTAGACCCAACATCCCCACCCCACACTTCAATTCCCAAACTCACAACTAAATATGCAACTACATAAACCACCATTTTAGACTTCATTTTTGCCTGCTTATTAGTACCTCTTTTCTAACAAAGGCCTTCTTAATTCTCAACTCACAAGTCACCAAGGTCTCATACACTAACTACGCTTTCATTAAATGCTAGCAAAGAATGATAAGAAGTACCAAAAAGCAACCTGCTACTGCTATCATTCAATCTCAAGTTTTAGCTTAATAATTAAAATTCAAAAGCAATTAAATCCAACCAAAGAAGATAAGATACTGCCCATAACATTGATGAAGGTTGTTGGTCGTTGGTGCATTTAGATATAGAAAGGGCATCCCCTCAAAAAAAAGATATAGAAAGGGCAATTATTCTTTTACACCAGAGGAAAAGGCAAACACAATATTCAATTTTTTAATCACCAATCAAAATAATTTCCTCTCTACCATGTCGAAATATTTACAATTGAAAATTAGAGTATCTATACAAATTTATAGAGGCTTATGGAAATGGAAAGTGAGCCCGTCACAAAGACAATTATCAATAGGGAGAAAAGATGGCTTAATCAACCAAAATGGAATACAAAGGTGTTAACGGGTGAGTTAAAGGAAATTTCTCAAGTCAAGATTCTCAATGAATATAATAAAAAGCTATAACTATATCTATGAGACTCGTTATTAATGAGTTTGGATAAACAAGTATTTAAGTAAAAATAAAAACTGAAAAAACATTATTTTGAGCTTTTTAATAAAATTAAAATTACCCAAATAGAAAATCTAATTTCTTTCGCCTATTAAAAAAAAGCGTCAAAAGGCAATAAAAGGTTGGCCATATTGTAAATTAATGTTGAAGTATTGCACGCAAAGAAAAAGGAAAGGAAAATGAATGGTTAATGATTCTGTACTGTCACGAATTCCATACATGTTGGTTCACTTTCGGTGATGGGAACATAGAAATTGTCCACAAACATTTATTCTTCTTTATAAGACTCACAATGCATATGTTGCCTCCCCAAGTTGCGCATGGTCCCTTGGGTAAAGAATGGGTGGCTCACGATTCATTGATTCTCAAGTTTGTTGAAAACTTTTGTAGATTAAGACCTGTGTTTTAGGTTTGAAAAGTTATAGGAAATTAACCTATTCATTCTGGATTGCTAAATCTGGAAAAGCAAAAGGCTCAAGCCTCTATAATGGGGCAATTTTTTAGTTTAATGAATGCTTGGTGTATACATCAAGAAGAGGAAGGAATAATACCATTGCCATTCTGTGAAGCAACACAGCCATTGTGATAAAGATTCAAGAGTCAATAAAATGATCAAAAAGAGAAAAGGCAATGAATGACAGGAAAGCGGTAAGAGAATAAATAATACATGTGTAGGTGATGAGATATTGTAGGTGATGAGATTATTTATAGCTAATAATTTGTTAGTCTATTGTTGTTGTTCTCCTTGTGCTTGTGCTTTTCCTTTTCTTCTTGGGTCATGAAGGCAGTGAGAGGAAAGGACTTGCCAATCCCCATTGGAGTCTTGAACAGTATCTTATTTGCAGTGGGATCCTCAATGGTCATCTCTGTGATTGGGACCCATAAAAAGAGTTGCTTGCTCTTGATGCCACTCATTTTCTTCATCTTAAATTTCTCGACATAAGCAGTAACCTCTGTAGCATAGCTGACTCGGGTGTTAGTGGCCTCGAAGAAATGCTCATATGGGGCTTTTTGCTTCATCCACACGAACCCAGTTTCTCGAACTCTACCACACTCCACCAAGTCTTGCAATGGAAGAACACCTTTGGGGAAACCAAGCTCCTCTAACAGCTCTATCGAGTGCTGGTAGCACTCTTGAAACCCGTGCACGATCTCAGCCCCAGCACGTTCGTCCTCCACCACTGATCTCTTGCTGCTAGCCATTTCAATGAATCCTTCTACTTGTAATAAAATAATATGTAATTTCCTCCAATTAATGTGCTAGAAATGAAATGATGCATTGTCTTATATATATACACATATACAAATACAAAAAGAGCAAGGGAAGTTGTTGGTGGGGGTTGAGCTGATTGGGCCATGCTGAGTGCGTTGGGTGAACTACCACTCTAACCGTTCACCTATTCTCATGTGTTTTGGACCTTTCTAAACAATGACCACCTTTTACAGCATGCGCATATACAATTTTTCTGGCAATGCCTAACTTCTGCTATTTATTTTCTACTAAAACGTAAAATTGTCTGAAAGAGATGCTTTATTGCAACTGGTCAATATGATTCACATCAAGGCCACTTGACCTACAACTTTTATACTTGAGAATTAAATACTGTAATTGAAAAACTAACAGCTACTCCTATACATTGAAACCTTTGAAGAATCAGTTCAAGTTGTAAAGAAAAATAATTAACTATACTTGTTCCTTTTATCTTAACAATACTTCTTGATCAAATTTCAATCAAGAATGCACACATGCTCTAGGACGTGTGATACATGGGTTGCTTGTGTAATTGTCGAGAACTCCACGTACTTTTTACAGATGAACTGGGGAAAATTATTGTTGGCAGTCTCTCACTTTCCTCAAGATAAGGAAAATCAATTGTGTAGTGTAGCCCACGGCTCTCATGCCTCGAAAGGGCACTGCTCACCACCAGCTTCGCACAACAAAAGAGGTTTCTCATTTCACAAGTCTCAGGCCCCACCATTGTTGGCTTCCATCCGTGTTGAAATAAGTACTCCTCCCATTTGGCCTCTAACTCACCAATTTTTCTCTCTGCAGTTTCTAGTCTTATTGTTGACCGAACAATTCCTACATAGCTCCACATAGAAGATTGTAGTTCTTTCCTCACTTCCTTTGTCATCGCTAAAATTTTTTCCATGACATCAGTTCCAAGCGACATAGAAACAATCGGTCTTGGCCCTAAATTTGAGGCAGCCAGATCAAGGCTAGAGCTCTTCATGTGATCAATTGAGGGCTGGACAGCTCTTCGAGCAAAAACTAGTGCCTCAAGCAATGAGTTGCTAGCAAGTCTATTTGCTCCATGCAAACCAGTGCATGCTACCTCACCAGCTACATACAGGCCCTCCACATTCGTCTCACCTTGGAGCCCAGCACAAACTCCTCCACACATGTAATGAGCAGCTGGAACTACTGGGATCGGATAACGAGTTATGTCCAAACCATATTGGAGACACACAGAAGCAATATTGGGGAAGTGGGAGAGAATTTCCTCCTTGGGCTTGTGACTTATATCAAGGAGCACATACTTTTGATCATGCTTTTTAAGCTGGTCATCAATACTTCTTGCCACCACATCCCTAGGGGCAAGCTCTGCCCTCTCATCATACATGGGCATGAACCTCTCCATGCCTAAATTATACAAGATGCCCCCATCACCCCTGACAGCTTCAGATATCAGGAATGCATTTTCCCGAGCCTTGGTTGGTTTAACAGGAAGCCCTTCATCAGCTAAAGCAGTAGGGTGGAACTGTACAAACCTGGCCCAACAATAATAAAAAACTGGAACAAGATCAGAATTCTAGACATTTACCCAGCCACACACACAGGGGTAAAGTATGTAGCTAATAATAAATTACAATCAAGCTCAGTCAATATTGACTCCTAATCTTTGCAGATTATGTTGACTTTTTAATTTTTCTCTATATGTCAAGTGTAATGAAAAGAAAAGAGCATATTGATTAGCATGTCAAACACAATTTTGTAATTGATCTTCTGCATTAAAATGCAATTAAATTGATGATACAAGTCCTTACAAGGGTACATCCTACAAAATACTGCAAAAGTTGTCACAGATATCCATTATCAGCAGCACTATGTGATTCATTTAATACGACAGGATCACATTCATAAAACAGTAAATATTCATACTGGAAATAATCAACTCACTCCATGTTGGAAATCAAAGCTTGAGCTCGGTGTGCCATAGCCGTTCCATCTCCAGTGGCTACCTGTAAAAATCACTAAGTCAAATTAAAATGCAAATAAGACCAACCATATATTGCAGTATAGAAGGACGGCTAGCCAGAAAACAGGTCAATATATTAAGTGTCACCAACACAAGATGGTTCATATCAGCACTATTAACACGGGTTAAAAGGTATCACTTAATAGCTTAAGATTTTTTAACTTCAAGTAGATTGCATAACTTCTCTGATTTGTATGGTTTTTATGTAAAATTTTGATTGAAAATAATTAATTGCATTGCTTAATTTGAATGATGCATCATCCCTATTAAATTATTGAAACAGGATGATTAAACATATATCTACAATAATGTATTATTTACCATCAAAGATTTTCAGTTCTTGTAATGAACTGCATTATGAGGATACAGTAAAGCCAGAACTTTCCATTTTCCATCAAATAGAAGTTAAAATCATGTCAGTATGATAGAAAAAGAGAATACGTAGGCATTGGAGAAAAAGGACTACCAGGGGATTTGTAGTTGTAGGATAAATATGTCCAGCACCACCTGACGCAAGCAAAGTCACCTTTGAAATAAATCTAACCACCTAAAAGCTAAAAGATTAAACTTTTAGAAAATAAACTCAAGGTTTCTTAGGCAATAATTGTCTCCACAAAGAATCATGTACAATTGCTTTTCCCACCTGTAATGTTTCAGTATTCAAAGTGTCAACACCAAGACAAACTATATCCGATCCATCCTGAAAAAACCAGCAATATGTTTTCATTAGATAGTGCAAGCAGCTATTCAAAATTCTCTGGGATCAAATTTAAATGGTGCCCTTTGAAAAGAAGAAAAGAAAATTCTATTTGAAGCTAGTAGCATTGAACATGCTATGTGATATCTACTGCAGCAAACGAGGGGTAAGAAAAGAAAATTCCAGTAAGAACTAAACCTGACACGTGAGCAGATCTATAGCAAAATGGTGTTTGAAGACAAAAATATTAGGATCATTGACAACTGCCTTTAGTAAAGCCCTTTCAATCTCTTTTCCAGTCATATCAGCAGCATGAACAACTCTACGATGAGAATGACCTCCCTCCCTCGCTAGATGCAAGTTACCATCTTCCCCATGATCAAATGATGCACCCATAGCAATTAGTTCTCTGACTCTATCAGGTCCTTCACTACAGACAACCTAGAAAACAAAAAGTTTAAGGAAAAACTCAATAGAGTAATGAAAAGGAATCAATAATCCCTTAAATATGATAGAAAAAAATGCAAAGGTGAACACCATCTATGGTACATGGGCAACTTTTACATGTTCAAAAGAAAACATTCATTAACACTCTTAAGAGAATGCTACTTAGTGTTTAACAATAGCAAAAAGAGAGTAAGTACATGAATTGTGTTTCAAAATGAAGAAAAAAAACCCTTTTTATATTTTTTTTAATTATAAAAAATTACAGTTACAAAGTGAAAATTAAGATTATCAAAATTTTAAGTTCAATGAAACAACTTGAAAGGGACCATGCTCTAGAGCCCATGGCATAGAGGTAAGATACGGGTTTAGTGTTCCAGAGCACAGAACAGAGTCTAAGAATGAGCGGTGCAGAGTAAACTTAATGGCTCTGGAACATACCTTGACAGTCTCCTCATCACAAAGATAAGCCCCAGCCACAATGGTGTCCTGCATGTGACTCTCCACAGAATCAGAAGGGCATAGCACAGCACTAACACCACCTTGAGCATAATTTGTGCTACATTCATGAGGCTCAGCTTTTGTGATCACTGCAACAGATCCATATTTTGCAACTTCAAGTGCATAGCAGAGGCCAGCAATTCCACTTCCAATGACGGAAAAATCAAAATATTTTGTGGAACCATCTTTCTTGCATGAGGAAATGACTGACTTGAGAGGCTCTCGATTTTTGTAATATGGAGACACAGAAAAATGACGTCTCTGTATCCGCAGGACCTTGGATACCCCTTGTGACCTAAAATTTCGTAAACCGAAACAATTGAAAATCATTAATTAAGTGATGAAGAATGAACAAGAAATTGAAGACCAAGTTCCATTCACAAAGTATCTGATTCTGATCAAGGTTCTTAATACTACAAAACACTTCAGTATGAAGGGGCACTCACTGAGAAAGAGAAACTTCTAGCCAGTTCCCCAACAGTGACACGATCAAAACAGTTCAAACAATCATCAAGTGTTCATGTGATACAAACAATGATAACTTCACCTATGTAAAGTTCTCAACCCTTAGCTAGAGGCAGGAACTTTAAATGTTTCAAACTTCAAAAAATTTAGTGTCAAGAAAATTATCTGATCTTGGGAAAAAAAAAAAAACCAAAATTTCATCCAACAGTGACCCTGGGGGAACAATAGTAGCCTTGACTCTGCCAGAACTTGCAGAACTATGAAATTCATTCACAAACGAGAACTCCTTTTTGGACATTTTCATGTAATAAGATACAAAATCACTAGAAATATGGTTCCTGGATCAAAATCTACAATGCATAGTTACATACCATGAGAACTCTTTTTTTGCAGATCTCTTGATAGGTATATCAGAAACCCAAGAAGTCCTTCTATAGCTTTGTCCCTTGCAGTCTGTCACTCTATAATGCAGTTTGCCACTTCCAGCAGGTATACAAGTTGTCATTGCAAGGCCTCTGTGGAAAAAAGAAAGGGGATGAAAATACAGAAGAACTTCTAACAAGAAGCCTTCACTCCAGGCACTCTATATATACTCCAAAATTAGTTGAACAAAGAACTGTAAACCAATCAACAAAAGAGGGAGGGGGGGGATATGGTTCAGACCAAGACATAGGAATACTAGCTAAAAGCCAGCTAAGGACAAAGTTAATAAAAAAATAAATGCTAAGGATATTTGAAAATTCTAAATGAATATACATATTTTCCATTTGGGAAATAGTTAGTCACAAGCATGAACAGCATATGTAAACTCCCTTTGGAGCTCTTACTAAATGAGAGTTTTGATTAATGCAAAAACAGACACAAGTTAATTAGAAAGAAAATCAAAGCACATGCTTTTCCCGTCCATTGATAGGGGAGGTGGAATAAGAAGAAGGAGAAGAAAGATCTGACAGGATAAGCAAATTAAACTCTTTATCCGGATTTATCCGGATTGCTAAGTACCACTCAAATTTCAGAAAGGAACATACAGCAAAGAACAAGTTATTCAAACAAAGAAAAGAACGGACATAAAGCTAGGAGTTGGAGTCCTGGAGATATACACTAAAAAAAGAGCTTAAAAAATGAAGAATCAGCGAGGATAGGTTGGACAAGGCAAAAAACTTGGTCACCAAACACAACACCTTGTAATAGAGCAGGAGATAACCCAAATAAACTTCTCTATAACTTTTCCCAGCAAAAACGGCAAGTTCGATATCAATGTCAAAAACTAAATATACCCAACGTTCTGTATAGCGATAAACATAGAGTTAAACACAGAAACGATAAACACTAAAAAGAGTTACCAAATGGAAGTTCCGAAACAAAAAAAGATAATAGCGGACCTTGTTCTCCTCTGAATTGCAGAGACCCTTTAGAAAGAGTAACGAAACCAGCGAAAAGTAAATCTGGGTCGCGTTGCTTTGCAGATAATGAATCAAACCCGATGAAGATTAGGCAGAGATATTCCAAGAATCTGTGCTCATAAAAAAAGCATGGTATTTGAAAAAGAACAAGTGGCAAAGACGACTAAGGCTTCAGTAATTAAAAAATAAATAAAATTGAAGAAACCTGAGCAGCCGCAGCCCTACATTCCCGTGGCGCCGTACTCACCCGAGTCTTGTTTCCCCAGCACAAAAAGTTTCGTAGAAATTCGCGCCATCATTGTCTTTTGTAATCTTTTGTGGGTTCAAATTTCTCACTAATTAACGACTCGCTTATTTCGACTTCCTATATAATCACGTTTGATTAACAAAATTCGGCTTTGGAGATTGTAGAGATTGTTCTTTCGGCTGACATATTTTGTACACGTAATCAATTTTGTTATTTGGGAAAAATACTATTCATAATTCATTCACAAAAGTTATATTTTGGCCCATAACTCATAAGTCACAATTTACAATAGTTGAAGAAATGGGGCCAAAGTTTGGGAGAGAAGGCTATGGTGGGTCAGTTAGTCAGCTGGTCAAAAGATATGAACCAATTGTGATGTGACACGCGCACAACAATTGCAGAAAAAAGCTTGGACGCATTGACGGTGTATCTAGCAGCTCGGCAACAAATTCAACCAACCAGATATCGACATTTGGCATTTGGAACGTCTTACATACCCTTTAAGGGTTGTGCTACCGTAAGAGCAAATAGCGGAGAGAGAAAGCGTGGAAGTGCGTGCAGCTGTAGTTCACGGAGTGTGTGTGGGGTGCTTCGGAGGGCCCCACAGGAAGCGCTTTTCGCATGGAAGACAAATTGGGCAACTGCCTGGCAAAGCCCAACCCTGCTTTTGGATTCTTCCTGTGACTTGAGACAATAGAATTGGGCCTCAAAAATAAAAATAAAAAGATGACATTGGGCCAACTTAGAGTCTTGGCTACGTCTATCCCCTTCAGTTAGGGGTATATCTGAGTTTTCATTGGTTTGGCTTGAAACTACCATTCTTATGCTGCAATAAGTTAAAACCATTCGTTCTTGATCCATGCCAATACACACTTTGAATTTGGGTTAGCTCATTCTTTCTCATAAATCTCATTTCATTTTAATTTAAAACTCTTGGGCTAGTTGCTTATCGAGGTAGAATGTTAAAAGACATTTTGTTTTTCCTTAATGTGTTAAATGACATTTTGAGTTTATTCTCCTCAAATTTGAAAATTTGAAAAAAAATTTAAAAGTATAAATTAGCAGGTGTGTCACATTATGTAAAATAATTCAAATATTTATTAATGTTATATTATTACTTTATTTATATTTAAACATAAATGAATAGAATAATGACATAACACAAAAGAGTATTTTAGTCATTTTTTATATTGTGACAGTAACTTGCCTAAAAATTTTACTTTTTAAATTATAAAAACTAATAAGTCTTTTTTTTTTCCTAATGATAAAAACTTATAATAAGTCTCTCTTCTTCTTTTGTATATTTGGAGCATGGTCTATTAAATTAGGATTGGGCTTTGGGCGTAGACCACGCAATGGCTAAGAAGTCTAAATAAGACCCTCTTCTACGCAAACTCATCTCTAATGAGAGCCCGAAGCCCAATACCAAGCTTCCATTAAAAAAAAAAAAGCTTAACCGTTGGTGCCACGTCATGGAATGCTGTTTTTAATGTTGAAACAGTCGTCAAGGTGAGCCTGAAAGAAAGGCGCGGGCGTCGTTTCTGAGTGATCGGTACTCTCTTCTTGTTTTCCTTCTTCACTCTTATCAGACTCAGAACGAGTTCCATTCCGTTCGCCATTGTCGAAATTGAAACCATACCATAGACGCAGGGATACAAGCTCTAGAGCAATGGGGAACTGGTTTAACAAAGAGCCACCACCTGCCGTGGTGCTTGTGCCACCCCTCTTCGATTTCCCTCCCCTCGCTGCTCGCACCAGGTTATCCTCTCCCTTATTCTTTATTTGATTTACACCTTTCTACTTAATTGATAATTCTTCCACCCCGCCCTACATTTTTTCCCCTTTTCTGTTCTGTTTACTCAAACGAGCCTTTTTTATTTTAGCATAATTTGCAGCTTCCCCTCTGGTGGGACTATACTAGTAGTTCATATCGAATCAATAACGTTAAATGTGAAGTTTCATTTAGCAAGGAAGCTCAACAACTTAGTTCTATCATCTATGTGGTGGATATTATGGACCACACTAATGGGAAAATTAATTGTAGTAAAAATACTTTTTTTATTTTTTGGGTGTGTTTGCGTGTTCAACGATCGTCCTATCTTATTGTGTATTGCTTTCTGTCAAAAAATCTTGTGTGTTCTCTGTCATGATTCAATCATCATGGAACTTGTTTCTGTTTTAGCCCGGGCTTGTGGCATCTAAATAACTTGTTAACTGTTGTTGGGTAGTCTTGGTTGTTAAACAATATGTACTGTGGTAAAATTCTTCATGTTAAGGGGAAATCATATTTCGGCCTG
Source organism: Cercis canadensis (assembly GCA_003255065.1). Taxonomy (NCBI): domain Eukaryota; kingdom Viridiplantae; phylum Streptophyta; class Magnoliopsida; order Fabales; family Fabaceae; genus Cercis; species Cercis canadensis. Next base: position 1,077,959 of record QAOA01003736.1, on the reverse strand, counting down.
CTATTTGTTCCAGATAGAATTTGACAATTTTCCCAGTAGATTGAACATTAAAGTCCTTCACATAAACAAGGTGTCCTTCATGACACTTGAAATTTGACTTCTGAAGGAACCCGCTTGTAGAAATTGCCTTTGAGTGTATCTTCTGTCACACCATGCTTGGTTTACAAAAGTGGCTTCACCCTTGTTATTTGTTTTTATTATTGGAATTCATTGATTTGAATATATGTTTCTTCACAATTGTAGATAGTTTAAGGAAGTTGATGCGATATTTATTTTTATTATTATTATTTCTTTTTTTTGTTGTGTTGCAGGATGTTGGAGTCTTCGTATGACTTGTTATTTGGGAAACTTGCTTTGAAATGCCTTTTTGAGGATTATTATGAAGAAGCTAGGCATTTTAGCACAAGAATTATGCTAAAGCCTATTGATGATCCTCATGTGGATCTCATTGCCACAGTATCCATAACATATACAACTCCTTTCTACTAATTTATGTTAATTTAGTTTTGTGCCATGCTTTTGGCTAAGAAACATGGAAAGTTGGAGCTATTAGAAATATCTCTTTACCTTAACCTAAATAGGTTTCAGGTCCTCTTGATCATAAGCCAGAAGAGAATATTACAGGAAATGCATTATTTCGCTGGCAAAGGTATCATGCATTTGTTCTGTTCTGTTTTCCACACACTTGCCTTTATTATGCAACTTGTTGAGTCTGTCACCTCTCTTTTTATTTTCTTTTCCTGGTCGTTATGCAGTGACATTAATGATCCTCATACATTCATGGACCTTTATGTATCGACCACTGATCCGTAAGGAACTCTAGATTGAAATATGAAGCTTCATTCCGAATGCTCCATTGTTAGGGGTTTTTTCCGTTATGAAATGATAAAGATTTTGCCTGCTGTCTCTTCAGGATTTTGCAAATGAGATCGTGCGCTTACTATCCAAAATATGGATTTGGTGCTTTTGGCGTTTTCCCTTTGCTATTGAAACAAAGGTGCATTGATATTAGCAGAAAAATTCTTTATGTTAGTTTGTTCATACACATATTGTATATTGTTGACAAATCTAACCATTCCTACAGGCAATCCTCTGAAGATTATGGCCTGATGGGATTGAGATATGGTTCTGGAAATCTATCATTTGGAGCCACACTTATGCCTTTTGCAGGTGTGTGACCTGCATTTCATGTTAATGAGGCTCCTTCTTGTGGAAATATGAAATCAGGAGTTCATTATGTTATAATTCTTATGCTTAATCACTATATTCTTGGCCTCGAATGGAGTCTATGGAGAGATAGAAACAAATAGGGTTGCATATGACATCAATTTTGGTTACATGAGTATTAATTCTTTGAGATTATAGTTATGTTTTCTTCCCCTTTGATACCAAAATGTTGGCTAATTATGGTTCATACTGCTGCTAGTTAATCTATTATTAGAAATAAATTTGAGGCCTTGCAGAGAAGGGGTGGGAATGTCTAAGGCTGGAAATTTCCTTGTTCTGATGGTCTTGTTTCCTCTTTCACTGTTTTCTCCTACCCTGCTGGCCATAATCTATGTCCCTAGGAAACAATAAAAGTAGTAAATTCCCAGTAAAAGTTTGATTATGATAATGAACTGTGCATTGGACAAATTCTTATGAAACTACGATAACATGTTTATAAGAAGAGAAGAAATTTAGACATTTATTGTCTTCTTGTGTTTGAAGTTTGAGATGGTAACTTTATTCTTATCATGATTGCCAAATTTTACTATTATGCATTGGAATTGTGATGCTTTGCAGTGAAAGACGAATTGCCTAGAAGTGCATGGCTGGTAAGCAGGATGGGGAGGGTTACTGCTGGGGTGCAGTTTGAGCCACATCGTAAGATTTGAATTGATTTGATTCCTTTAGAAATTATTTAATAAAGATATTTAGAATTTATTATTAATTATTTACTTATTTCCTCAGTGTTAGTTTTTGTTTTCCCCCTTCCTTTTGGTGTATAAATTGATTTTTGGTTATCTTTCTGCTGGTTATTTTACATATCTATTTCTTTTATTTGACTTTCCTTCAATATATTTATTTGAGACTTCTGTTTTTAGTAGTTTTTAAATATTCATATAAATCAGGCCAAGGGAGAAAGGTTATATAATTGCCTTCACCAGAAACGAGACATGATCACATCAATTTTCTAGTCAGTATGCTATGCATAGTTCATGCGAAGTGCTTTCACTAGATTCTGAATGGAACCTATATGAGAACTTGTGGTTTACATGTATTATTCATGTTTATATGCGAATTTGTATATTCTAAAATTGCACATGTGTTTTGGGTTACTATAATATGCAAGATAGTATAATATACAGTGATGGACGTAGAAAGGCCCGAGAGTTGGCCATGGTGGGGCATTGGGTTTTAGGAACTGAATTTAATGTTTTATTTTTATTTCAGGAAAATGGATTTTATGAGATGAAGCAAATCAGTTAATAAACGGAGAACAAATGATCTTTTGAACATATAATGTTAAGGATTATGCAATATTGCAGTCATCTACCATGAGCTTTACTTGTTTTGAGCTTAAAATCCAGATAAATTTGTATGTAAGTCTCACTTGTTGATGCTGGTGCTTTAGTTGGAAATGCAAAGCTTACAAATTTGATGAACTGGAGTTGTGCCATTGGCTATGGCGTGGGATCAGGCAGCCCCTTGAGTCCATCCTTCAATTTTTGCCTTGAGCTTGCTAAAAGTTCACAGGTCTGTTCTGCATGCTCAAATTTATGAATATCTTTTGCATTCACTCATGTCTTTTAAGAATTTGATTGTGTTTACTTCATCAAGTTCAATGGATACATTTGGGGAACTGTTAGCTCTTTGGCGGATAATCATTTGAAATTTTTTCCTTTTTAAACTGGAAAGTTGTGTGAATGTTGGTGTCATGCAAAAACTTCACCAATCACCTCACTGGAATGAACATTAACTTTCCACCAACCAACTGTAAGTCATGCATTCAACAGGATGGTGCCTTCTAATCTTCAAGCCAAATCAGTGCATTATTCTGTTCTAAGATGTGACATGCATAGTTTTTATTAAAATTTTGAGAACATTTTACTGAAATTTCAAGCACTAAAATATCTGCAGTTTATCGCATCATTCTATCAGCACATGGTTGTCCAAAGACAGGTATGTTATTTTGATCTTCTCTTTTCCTTTTCTTTGTCTTTTCAGTGGTCCTCCGTATCATATTAGAGTCTGATTTTTCTTTTTACTGAGCCTATTGATGTCTAAATTAATTTGTTGTGTTGTTAGAAGTATCTCCCAAAACAAGACTTATTATTAGCAGTGGTTTGTGCTTACTTCTGAAACATGTACATGTATATTATATGACATGAAGTTGCACATATGCACCAAATAGTGACATTTATTGGTCGGATGTGAAGACATGCTATATTGTGCTGGAATATATACATGTAATATAAAGTATGTCGTTGGCTCACTTGTAGTTGATAATTATTTGGTATATACTTGTACATTTAGAAACCTCTGGGATTTGAACTTTGTAAGTTGCTGAATTGGGCTTACTGCATGAAAGGATAGTTGGGTTAGAAGCTTATTTACCTGGGACCTGTACTTATTTCATTGCTATTTGACATAGTTTCACCTTTATGCTGATAGAATTCCATCCAGGGATTACTTATTTATTCCTGTTTAAACTTTCCTCTTCCAATAGTAATGAGATTTATTGAATCAAAATATGTTATACAGAAGAAGTCATTCACTTAAATTGAACAGGTGCAGAACCCCTTTGAAGAGGACGAAGTTGTTGGAATTACAAACTATATTGATTTTGGTTTTGAGTTACAGACAAGGTATTCTTATTGACTTCAAAGATCAGTAGATATTCGAACCAATATGCACCAATCTGTGACATCTGATTTTGCCTGTGTTAAAGGGTTGATGATACTATATCGTCAAATAATATCTCGGACTCCACTTTTCAAGTCGGCGCATCCTGGCAAGCCAATAAAAATTTCTTGCTGAAGGTAGAAAATTAGATGCAGTATTATATAGGGTGCCTATGGATTACATTGGATTCAAAAAGATTATTACTCGTCTTTTCAGGGAAAGGTTGGACCTCTTAGATCGTCAATGGCTTTGGCATTCAAGTCATGGTGGAAACCTTCTTTCACTTTCAGCATTTCAGGTGTCTCTACTCTCTAGCAAGAATTTTCTATTCATTTTTACTCCTGTTCTTTTTTCCCCATTTTTCTTTCCTTCAGTGGGCATTTTCTTTTCCTTTTACATGTGTTTGTATGTGTGTAGTAGGACCTGAAGACCATACTTCCATGATTAAGTATTGGGTGCACTAGACGGCATATCTGCTCCCACCAAAGTGGTTTCAACGTGTCCTATATCATTATCTAGATGCATGCTGCCTCAGTTGCAATTAAGTGACTTTACATGAATCAAGAAATAAATGGCAAGATATAAATGGTAGACATGGCAATTGGTCCAATAAAATGTGAAGTAACCATTTATCTCTTGCCCAGTGACATGTTATCATAAGTGAAATCTGACAGTTCATGTTACATATACATGCATCAAGAAAATACTAATGAAGATGGTAAGCCAGAGTTTAGATTCTGATTTTTAGCTCCACACTAGTTATGCTATTGTCCTGACCTCCCTCAACTCTGCTAGACATCAGCTACTTTCGGAAATGTGACCTTTGCTGCTGAACATTTTGTATTTGTGCCAAGGAAAACATGGAAAGGAGTTGCTTTTTGTCTTTGGGGTCCTAGTTTTTGTAAATAGTGTCATTCTGGTGTTGGAGGTTTAAAGTGCTGACATGTCCTTTTTTTCTCTTTGCAGCCATTAGAAGTCACACCGATGGTAAGACGCAATATGGATTTGGCATCCGAACTGAGAATCTTAGAGAAGCCAGGTTGATTTCTTTGCAATAACTTATATGTTTGGATTCAATAGATTACATGCTTGTAAGTTTTTTTGAGCAATATAGCATGACATTTACCCATGTCGCTACATGTTGAAAAATGAGAACAGCTTTTAGTATTACCTAACTTAAATGAGTTCATGCATAATGAGCAATATATTATGATCCTTAAAATCGTACCTTCAAATGTGGCAAGTTTGCATAGCTTACTTCCACTCCTTTACTACTTTGCAGTTACCAAAGAGCTGATCCCAATTTTGTTATGCTCACGCCAAGCAAGGAGCACCTAGCAGAGGGCATTGTCTGGAAAACAGGGAAGCGGCCTATGCTACAATCTGACATAAATACTGGAAACATTGATGGCTTACCTAGAGAATTAAGACCTCTTGATAAAATTTTGTAATACCTTATTTTAGCTTCCTTCACTTCCTTCGGCCGGTAATGGTAAGCAACATTTTCTTCTGAGAAATGCTGTTTGCACGCCTAGTGTGTTCAAATGTAAGAAATTTGAGTCATAAAAAACAGTTTAAATAGATCCAGGTAAATTCAGACAATGTCATTTGAGGAAGTGTAGAGAAGGTGCATATTTATAATTGTGCAAATAATACTATTTTCTTTTTTATAAGAATGAAATAGGTGATTTTTTTTTCTTTTATTTTTGTGGTAAGGATGGAGGCTTTGGCACTGCACTCAATCAGTGACTAGGATATTAATATTAATCAATTATATGGTGTACCTTTTTTTTTCTGGATGAATCTTGCTTTTACTTTCTTGCTTTGATCTGTCCTATTTTGTACCAGAGTTTAAAGAATATACATTGGAGCTGCTAATTAATTTAAAAGTGTTACAATTATGTACAGTAATATTAAGGTCAAAGACCCGTTAAAGTTAACATTTTCTTAGTTTTGACTCACTACCCAAATAACCTCCGATGGTTGGTCCTTGCTTTATATCCACTTCAACCAATAAGAAGGTGGGGTGGAATATTTCATTGTAATTAGATAGTAATGCCCCTTAATGTAATTAACCAATGTTAATATTGAAATGAAAATATACAATTAGTGTAGGGATTTCTCAAAAAAAAATAGAAGTCTTGCCTTAGGTTTAATCATCATTCACCCATGTTCTTACCTTATCTAGCTCTGTTTATTTAATAACAAAAAAAAAAGTATGAAATGAAATTTTTTATTATTATTTTGCACTTAAGTAGAAGGTTCCCTGAGGTTTTATGGTAATAACGTGCAGCGTAGCGTATTATGGTTGATTAAAACTGCATCACACAAATATGACATGAGAAATAAAGTCAATCCAAGCAAGCAGAGCAGAGGAGCTGCCCAAACAAACAGAAATGGCTACTGCTTGTTCACTCATTTCCACATTCTTCCATTCCACTTCCATTTCCACTTGCACATTTTCTCGCTCCCCAAACACCAAGTTCGCAACTTCAATCTATCTTCCTAAATCCCTTCATCTCCACACAAACATTCGCCCCACTTCTCCTACCCTCTTTCTTCTCCGCCCTCCTTTCAATCGATACTCTCGCATACCTGGATCCTGTCTTCTTAAATTCAACCTTAGTAAGAAAAACTGCTTATCGTCGGCTTTGGATTCTCTTCTCATTCTCTGCACTTCCCTGGCCCTATCTTTCACCCTTTTCCTTGCTGATGTCGATTCTGCTTCTGCCTTCGTCGTCACTTCGCCCAGGAAATTGCAGTCTGATGAGCTGGCTACAGTTCGTTTGTTTCAAGAGAACACTCCCTCTGTTGTATATATAACCAATCTTGCTGCCAGGTAAGCATTGCTGCTAAGTAGTAGATAGCGTCAATCCTTTCTCGTTATTTAATTATAAAAATAATAGTAATTGCTATTATTGCTCGTGTTGAAAAAGCAATTTTCTCTTTTCTTTTTTCGACCGTGGATTACAATGTTTCTGAAGAATGGGTATAATTTGGTTTTAGGCAGGATGCATTTACGTTGGACGTGTTGGAGGTTCCGCAGGGTTCTGGGTCAGGCTTTGTTTGGGATAAAGAGGGCCACGTTGTGACCAATTTTCATGTCATCCGCGGTGCTTCTGATCTCAAGTTAGTTGGTTTTGCTTTTGAATCTTTTGACCAAGTTTGCAAGTTTTCTGTTGAAGTTTTACTTTAGCCTCTTGCTTGTACTTATAGAAAAGAACAGATTATGCGTTTATTGTTCCAGCTCAGAAATCTATGAGTTTGAGTGGTATAATGCTGGGAACCTTTAAGCTGTGCAGATCATGTATAACCTAGTTGCCTAAACATCAAATAAGTGAAGTGAAAAAGATATGTTTTTACCTCTCCAATATAGATTGGCTGGGTTGATGTTGGGCTTGATATATGATATGCCGGATTTCCTTAAGTTTCACCCATTTTTAGCAGAAAAATTGACAGTGGATTCTCATGTTTGGATGGTTCAAAATGTCCAAGTAAATTGACTGCTCCTGTTTAAATCAGCGCTAGTTTTTTTGCAGGGTCACTCTTGCTGACCAGACAACATATGATGCCCAAGTTGTTGGCTTTGACCAAGACAAGGATGTCGCTGTGTTGCATGTTGATGCACCCAAAGACAAACTAAGGCCTATACCTATTGGTGTCTCCGCTGATTTGCTTGTTGGTCAGAAAGTATATGCTATTGGGAACCCGGTGAGTACATTTTTAAATTCTGCCTATGTAAATATGTAATATCTATTGTTCTTCCAAACTAAAGAGATGGCAATTCTGGTTGAATTTGCTGATATTTACAGAAAATTGTTGCAAATTTGACAAGCAAGGGGATTATAATCTTCAATTGTTTTCTTAATGATTTTAATCTTTGATTTAGGATGTAGTTTGTGTAATTATATTGTCAATTAATCTGTATTGCTTGCACCTGTTACAGTTCCCTTTCTTTTTCATCAAATTGTGCGTGAGAATGCTTGCCGGCATTTCAGGGCGAGAAGTGAGAGTATCAGAAAGATTTTATTGAAGAGAGAAAAAAAAGTACTAAATGATAAATTGGGATAGTCGGTACTTTGTTGTTTGTGGATTTTTTAACCATATAATTGCTTCCAAACTGCGTCTTGCACCTTATGTTCATCTCTAACTTAAAATGGTGTTTGGTTTGGTCAATAATTAATTGTAGACATAATTGACTACTTGATTCACTGTTCTGATGTTTATCCTTGTGCAGTTTGGACTTGACCATACTCTTACAACTGGTGTCATCAGGTATGGAACCAATAAAGTGAATGTTTTGATGCAATTTCATCTGGTATCCCTTTGCTACAAGTACCTAATCTTATTTTTCATGTCAGATTACACATTTATATTCAAGGTGACTAGAAATAGCAGTATGAATCTTGTAATTCTTCATTGTAAACTACACCACATGGATATGGGTACAGTTTTTAATCAGATACCAAACTCATTGAGGGACGCAATGATCCTAGAAAAATCTAGGATACAAGCATATGGTATTTCAAATAATATATTAAAACAGTAATATTTGTATAAAAACTAATAAGTTGCAATGCTACACTAAATTTGTTCATTCTAATAGTGATAAGTAATAAAGCGTAATGTTGGTTATAGATAAGAGGAGATGAAATCTGTCCTATCACCGGTAAAAGTACTGCATCGCTGCCAGGCTTGGGGGCCAAAACACCAGTGTCTGAAAGATGAAGGGAAGATATTATCATTAATCATTTTTATCATGGTCTAGCCTTTGTACCATAAAAGTGGGAACTGTTGTTGTGGTGGGGGTGGGGGGGTGGGGTTTAATGATGTATATGGTCATGTTGTGACTTCTTATGCAAAAGAAGTAAGAATGAGGGAGAGAAGACAGAGGTTTCAAGAAAGAGACAAGAAAGTTTAGCAGAAAAGGATAGAGGCAAGGGGAGAAGTAAGTTGAGGGAGAACGGGAGTTGAGAACTAAAATATTCATTGAGCAAACTAGGGTTAAGATTATGCAAAAGAGAGAACAAAAAAATTCCTACCTATTTTTGGATGAGTTTCCTTTGAGACCAAAAACAAAAATTAGAAGTTAAGGAGAGGTCAAGGAAGCAGCAGCCAATGACATAAAAACTCGGGCAAAACCTTACTACAATATCATGTTTATTCTTCAAACCCTTTGCTGAATTGATGATAACTTTACCTTTTCAGGCTAGAGATTTTATCTGGTAAGTAGATTTCATTTTTCTAGTGCATGCGTCGTAAACATATACTTGTAGCTTATATATTTTTGCTAATTTATTGATTATGCTGATACTTTTGTGTATTTTGTGTTGATTGTGTTCTACTAATGCATGCATCCTCAATAGTGGACTTAGGCGAGAAATTAGTTCTGCTGCAACTGGTCGTCCAATTCAAGATGTTATACAGACAGATGCTGCCATTAATCCCGGCAACAGTGGAGGTCCACTCTTAGATAGTTCTGGAAACCTCATTGGGATAAATACAGCTATATATTCCCCATCTGGTGCATCCTCTGGAGTTGGATTTTCGATTCCAGTGGACACTGTGAGTCCTTTGTTAGACCTTGCTTGTATAATATTACCTTTATGGAGGCACATGCATTATATCATCTGGATATTTTATGGAAATACAGCTTTCTTTATTCACAAATGCTGCTTATCTTATTCAGGTAAATGGCATCGTTGACCAATTAGTGAGGTTTGGGAAGGTCACAAGACCTATTTTAGGAATTAAGTTTGCACCAGATCAATCCGTGGAGCAGCTTGGTGTAAGTGGAGTACTTGTTTTAGATGCTCCTTCCAATGGTCCAGCCGGGAAAGCTGTAAGCTTATTCTTTTGTCTGTTAAGCTTCATGAAGCATTTCAACAAAAAACAGCAATTAGTTTCAATTTATTTGAGGTTCGGGAATTTTTTTTCTGTATGTAGCTTATCAAAATTTATATTCTACAGGGCCTGCAGCCAACCAAACGTGATGCCTATGGCAGACTAATTTTAGGAGACATCATAACATCTGTGAATGGTAAAAAGGTTGCTAACGGAAGTGACTTGTACAGAATTCTTGATCAATGTAAAGTGGGTGATAAGGTAATGTCCAGTCCTAACTCCTAATGTCTTTTTCTGAAATCAATGTCTAAAGGGGATGAACAAATTTAATCAAGACATCTTATTCACTTTTGTCGCGGAAAATTTAAAACCAAAATGAAAATGTTATCCTACTGAATTTACTGAAATGAAAGGTGGAAGGTACCATAATAATAGACATGGGTCCCCAGTTTCTTGAATATAGGTTTGATGTTTCTGTTTATTATGTCTAATTCTTTTTGTAAGTAGAGTGGCCTCTCTATTTTGGGTAAAAGCATTAAGAAACTGCCTTGTCCTCAACTTCAAGTTGATTGGTTATCCTTCATACAATGATGTGGATATTCAGGTGATGGTGGAGGTATTGCGAGGTGATCGCAAGGAGAAAATCCCTGTCATTCTTGAACCAAAGGCAGATGAATCATGATTGCCTGTTAGTCATCTCATCCTGCATCTACATCAACATGTATATACATTTTGTATGCCACGGATGCAAATTTTTTTAATCGTCCTTAATATATTGAAGATGTTTCATTTTCATTTTTGAACCATGCGTAACGCAAGAACATGAGGGTTTTACAGGGTATGGATTAAAGTCAATTTGGTTATGAAAAGGTTCATTGGAAACTAGATATAAGATTCCCAACAACAGTCTTTTTTATTGTGAAGATGTTTATTACTCTCACTGATGTTCTTAATCTTAAGAGTTCACGTACATGTTTCATTAGCCCAAACTGCATCCCTGCATTGCCTCCTTGCTTAGAGGATCAACTTTCTCGACTCTGTTTCACCTCTTTCTACTTATTCATGCATTTTCATTCAAATTCTCATACTTTAGACGTATCGCAAATCAACTTTGAATGTTCTTTCTTTCATAGTGCATTGCAAATTAGGCTCAAAACTCTTTTCAATAAAATTGAATCGTTACGCTGATCGGCCCTAACCTAAGGAAGGGACAACTCCTTTAACTTAGCTTCACCCTAAAAGAATGAAAAAACGAAAAAAACAAAAAGTAATATTCTCACATATTTAAAAAATATGTAGATGGTGTCGACTTGATTCAAACTGTCAGGTAAGATTTTAGTGAGATTTTTTTGAAGTTTTTGTAAGTTTAATTAAATTTAGAAGTTACTAGCAAAATAAGTCTTAAAAAAAAAGTGAGTGTATTACTAGAAAGAGAGTGGGTTGGATTTATATTCAGATTAAGTATCTATATAAAATTTTGACAACTATTTCTTTTTTTCAAAAGCCTTGATGTGACAACGTATTACAATGAGAAGGGTAATTTTATTTTATGAGCTAACTTTTCATATTTTTTATGTTGTTATGTAAGTAAACTAAACAATTCATATTTAATATTGTCCTATAAAATTTCATCATATTTCAGAAAAAGAACATCTTAAACTAGTGTAATTCGCACTGCCATATCTGTAGATGTGTAGAGCCATTGCTATCACGCTAATGCCAACATTAATAGTCAAGTGTGCCAGAAATGTTAACAGATGCACCGTTATTTTCATCAATTATCTAGATAGGGTGATTCCTATGCGCAAATAATGTGGTTTTTTTTTTTTTTTTTTTTTTATGAGAGGTTACATAATATAGTTAATCTATTCTCTCCTAAAATTTCACTCCATCTGATTCTAATAAAATTTGAATACAAGACTTTTACATAAAATATCAAGTGTTCAATCATTACGCTAATAATATAANTAAAATTTCACTCCATCTGATTCTAATAAAATTTGAATACAAGACTTTTACATAAAATATAAAGTGTTCAATCATTACGCTAATAATATAATTTGAGAATTACTATATAGCTCGACCAAGTTTTACTAAGATAATGTACAAAAACATCAACTGTTAAAAAAATTCAAATAGTATGAAATTGAAAGGGTGATTATTCATGTTTAATTAGGTTTTCTTCTCACACTGAAAACTTTATTTTATGGCCTTAGTTTTGTGCATGTTTACAATTTAATTTGTAACCTCTTCATTTCTAATTTCTGCTGTGAAAGTAGAAGTTGTGTAGTATATAAAGAACTCAGGTGAGAATATGATTTAGGAGCTTGGATGTGGCAAAATTATCAAAAGTTTGTTCCCAACAAAAGAGGGTTTTCTACATAACCCAGTTGATAATATCATATAATATAATATTGTATAATGAAGGTAGCTAAACCCAGATTCTTCATTGCAGAATGCAGACACGACCTCTAAGCATGACCCTATAGCTTCCAATGCAGGATCGTGGCCACATCTTTTACCTAAACAAAGAAGAAAAATGCACTAGTGAAATTAAGACCTTAATTAATTAGACTTTGCTCCGAATTTGAATTCTTGCACAAGAGAAAAGGAACTTTTTGTTTGGAGCTAAAGAAGAGCAATGGAGAATCTCCATCCAATTTTATTTGAATAAATAGATTTAGCTGACAAGAAGAGTAATTACAAAGTACATCTTAGGGAGAATACTAGGGAACCAAGATGAGGTCTTTGATAATGGTTGGTGTTCATACAGAGAAAGAAGATTGAAGGTCAAACTGAAGGCCCCAGAGCTCAAAAGCTCCTTTAACGAAGTCATAGTATCCTCCTTTCAGTGCCAAAGTTTTGTTCACCAAGCCTTCTCTCACAAATGGGTAGGTTAGCAGGTTTCCAAGGGAAACATTCACAGCTTCCTGCAAACAGATTAAAAATAAAAATAAAAATGGTATGAATATGATCTTTGAGTTAATATACAATTAATAGAAAATATCAAGAAAATTTTCATCAAGCTGGTGGCTTTTGATTTCTCATGCTCATTCGTACCTTCTCACAGTGTGAGCAGAGCTCTGCGAAAGGTGCATTCCCATGTTTTGCTTTCACCCTTGCCTTTGCAGGTAACCCAATTTTGACCCAGTCTTCTATGAACTCACTGCACAGCACCATAGCAATTCAAAACAGGAGTCATAAAATAATTGACTAGCCAGCACCTTTATTTCCTTAACATAAATATGAAATTTCTTTCTTTATAATTAGCAACATTAATTGATCTAGAAAATGTAAAAACTACAAAACTTACGTAGAAGTGGTTCCATCATCTGGAATAGACAGAAGCCCCTTAATACCACCACAAGCACTGTGCCCAATGACCACAATGTTTTGCACCTGTTGGAAAATTACAAACTTGTTAATTGTGAAATTTTGGAGTAAACCCACTAACTTTATTATTATTATTTTCATATAAGATAGGTAGAAACTTTTGACCCTTCCAAGAATTGTTAAATTTTCATAGTTGTCGATGCTATGCAGTTCATTTCTCTGGAAATAATTGGTAATATACCTTGAGGTGCAAAACTGCATACTCAATGGCAGCCCCAGCTCCAGAGTATCTTATCTGATAAAGCAGAGCAAATCAAAGAAAGTAAGGCACTAAATGTTAGTCCTAAGTAGAAAGAAGAGCCTTTGAATGGTAGTAAGAGGCATTAAAGGCTTGTATTCTATTATGAAGAGACCTGATCATATGGTGGGACAATGTTTGCAACATTTCTGACCACAAAGGCCTCTCCTGGCTGGAAATCTAGCACATGAGATGGGCACACCCTTGAGTCTGAGCAAGCAAACACCATATACTGCAGCAAGCACCAAATAAGCCAAAGTTAAGATTCAAGAAAACAAATTTCAATCTAAAATCCAAATGGGTCTTTTAAGTATAGGATGCTTACCGGGGGACTCTGCCCTTTGGCAAGTTCACCATATAAAGCTGGGTTCTTGCTGTAGAATGTAAAAAGGAACTGATGAGAAGAAGAAAGCTTAAGCTGAAAGAAATCAAATCAGTGAAGGCATGTATAGATTGGTGACTAACTCATATTTCTCTTTCTTGAAGTGAATGTAACCAGTTTTAATCCTGTCCACGGCAACAGAGCCTGGGATGCCATCTGATGTTGCTGTTGACAATTCAGCTGTTATCTGCTCTACTTTTGCAGCTGCAGAGGCTTTAAGGTCACCCTTCTCACTACATTTGATTTCAGGACATTACAATCCAAATTACACAAGCTACAACAAATAATCATACAGAGCAAAATAGGCACTGTCTGTGTTTGGTTACCTTAGCAGTTTCTTCAGTCCTTCAATAGCTTCCTCGTAGTCCTTTCCCATATCCTTTCTCTTCCAAAAAAAACACAAAAACAGATGTCAGTACAGATGTCAGTTGAAACTAACAAAACATACTAATAAAAGAACTTGCCATAAATTACAGTCGTTTAGATAAAGCTTTAAAAGATGGTTTCCATTTTTTTTTTTGAGAAATAAAAACTATTTTCTCTGTTAAATGCAAAGGAATTGAAACACTATAATTTTGACAACAAAAAGGAAAATTAAAGGAAGTAGTTTTTATATAGAGTTCAAATCAGTAAATAAATATGTGGAATTTCAGAAGACATACTAATACTATAGTGTGTAAAGAGAAGAATAATTAGTAGCCAATTTGGCGAAACTGATTTTGAATGGACCTTTTCTTCTAATAGCTTCTTTGTTGGGCTTAGATTTCGCTAACTGAGTCTCTGACCATGCAATGGAAGCCGATACTATATATATACATGTAGTTCTTGTTTTATTTATTTAATTTTTTTTTTTTTAAGAATTATTTACTGTCAAGATATCATAGATTGGTGTATGGTGGTAAAACATGCTATAGTGTATGAACAAATCAACACCACACACCTGTCACTCTAACCTAACTAAGTTACCAACGTGGAGAATGACATAGAAAGATGAAAGGGTGGTCCACGTGAAAATCACAACTTTAAATCACAGTGAAATGCTAGTCTTCCAAGTTGCAACCAATTCACCAATACGTGGACAGTGGCATTGAATTGTTGTGCACATGATCACCTAATATCTCATTCTATGACTCTTCAACACACATTATGAAAATCCAATTCCAGAATGTGAATGAAATTTTGGGTTTTTTCAACCATAACTTGGAAAACAAGAAAATTCACAACCAAAATGCAAATGAATCAAGTGGTATATACCAAAGTGGGGGTGATGATGGGTTCAGGAGCAGCAAAGACAGGCCTGTCTTGGATGAGAGAAGGGAAAGAAGAAGAAGAAGAAGAAGAAGAAGAAGAAGAAGAAGAAGGAGGAGAAGTGAGGGTAGCAAATACACGAGATGGGCGTAATGTGGTTGTTTTGAGAGAGGTTTTGGCCGGAGAAACGGAGGAAAGACACAAGGCGTTGATGGTAGTGGTCGACATTGTGCAGGGGACACCAGTATTGGATGTCTATATAGCATGCCTCTCCATTTCTTAAAACGAATAGACCTGAAGCAGCACTAGATAATGAAAGCGAAAGCCAAGCCAAGGAGAGCTTCACTCTATCCTTGTAGATCAGGTTTGAATGTTGGAGATTAACTATGAGAGAATGACCATAACTCCAATCTCACTATGGATCATCCATCTTTTTCCCTCACCCATATATTTGACCTACATTCATTTAATTATTCATGTATATATATATCTTCATTTGCAACAGAAATAATAAATAAAACAATAAAATAAAATTGTGCCATTTTTTTCTATTAATTAAAGATTGAGTTCAAATTCGTGTGTGCTTAGTACATTGTTATATATGAACCATTCCTGTATGTAGATATTATCTAGGATGTTAATGTCAATTTCAAGAGCATTATAAGTTACATATATAATTTTTGTGCGCTTAGTACATTGTTATGTATGGACCATTCCTATATGTAGATATTATCTATGAGATAAATGTCAACTTCAAGAGCGTTATAAGTTACATATATAATAAATAGTAGCATTGGTGCAGACTGCAGAGGTTTATTCTCGTAGGGTACTTGTGACCCTTTTACGTGTCATGACATGCACACATATCGAGGGTTGCCACGTTCCTCAAGATGCAGCCACTTGTACTTGTACCCCACCTCAAACTGAAAGGCACAAAATATTGAAGACTATATTGAAACGAGGGTAGATGCAGAGAGATTCCATCCAATAATTGCACTAATATGGGGTAGAAGCATTTCTTCTCCTTGCATTCAACATCGATCATACCCAGAATATCTACTTGCAGATCAAATGAGAATAAGTTTTCTTATGTTGTAATCTTTTTGTTTATTTTCTTTTGTAAAAAAAACACTCTAGTGACTTCACTATGATACAATGTGACATCCCCTTTCACTTGGTGAACGGTTGAGATCACTCTATGTTGCATCAAACTTAATTTGATGATAGGTTGATACAGAGGGATCCAACCGTTCACTAAGAAAAAGGAAATATCTAATTTCACAATTCATGAAACACAGAGCTTAAAAGTTAAAACCAATTTTATGTATGATTATTTTATAAAAATGATTTTACTCTCAAAATTTTAACTCAAGCAGGAGTCACAAAGTTGTAATATTATCCTTGTCCTTGTGTAGTTTCAAATATTATTTAATTTGTCGCCTTCTTATTCTGTGTCCATTAATGGAAGCGCATGGTGCATATGTGATGGAGTTTACAGATAACGCCCTATCCTTTGATCATCGAGTTTGTGGCTCTACATACACTCTAAATAGATCACATCATTCCTTCCTCTCTCTCTATATATGGACTTTGTTTCAGTTGCCTTTNATGGAGTTTACAGATAACGCCCTATCCTTTGATCATCGAGTTTGTGGCTCTACATACACTCTAAATAGATCACATCATTCCTTCCTCTCTCTCTATATATGGACTTTGTTTCAGTTGCCTTTATATATGAGTGCAACTCATCTCATTTTTTTTTTTAGGCTTAGTTTATTTTGATAAAAATAGTTTCCAAGAAAAAAAAAATTAGCTTAAGAACTAAAATATTTTTTATGAAAATCATTTCTATAATAAAAAATAAACGATATTTGGTTTAGTAGTAAATTTTATCCGAAAACTAAAGTTCTGGCTTTTTATAATACAAAAATCAGAAGCTTTCCCTGAGAAAAGTGGTTAGGGTAGACTGTATCCATTCTCATAAAATTTACATCTTTCTCATAATGATCTGTCCATTAATGTTGGTGTTAACTATAAGAAAGAGAGGCCAGTTTACAGTTAACAGTTAACACCAACATTAGATGAACATTTCATTCCAATTTACGTACTATGAGTTGGAACGAACTACAAGGCCAAGTTCAACCTATTATAACAGGGTAAGATAACCATCTTCTATTATGGGAGCTCCCATTTTATATGTTTCAATTTCGAGCTTGACAAAATATATTCTTTCCCGTATATGTAATGTGTGTGTGTATATATATATACACACACATTAAATTAAGTAAAAAAAAAAAAAAAGATTGAGGCTAACAGATTCTCACCAAAGGCCACAGTACTGAAATGACACAAGCATTCGCCATGACAGAAATAGTTTGGTGTCATTGTTAGCAAGCCTGCAAAGTTGAAGCGATGGAGGGTGCTTCACAAATTGGAGCAGCTAGTGGAGCTATGGAGGAGGATTCTGCTTTCTTCTGACATGGAGCGAAAGAGAGTTGCTTGTGAATGTGATGAGGATTATGCTTTTATATATAAGGTTTCGTCAAGCAAAGTGCCACTGTGGGAATCAATGTCGACATTCCAAGTATAGAGTGAAAAGATTATGTCAACATCTTTTTGTCATATTTTTGGCACTACTTGCAGTTACTTAGTGAGCTCAAATTTATTTGCCTAGTTTCATGTACTCGTTGGCTACATTGTGTCATCAGATATTCATTTTAATTTCATTATTGCTTAAAACTATTTTTATTTTTCTTTGAGTTAAATATATTTTTCGTCCCTAAATTATTTCTCAAATGTCACTTTAGTTATTAATTTATTTTTTTGTGTCATTTTNTCTTCAAATAACCACTCTATCTGCCAAATCAATTATTTAAGTAATCATTTTTTGTGCTATAGATGATTAATTTGGCGGACAATGTGATTATTCAAATATTAAAATGACATAAAAAAATAAATCAATGACTAAAGTGACATTTAAAAAATAATTAAATGACAAAAAATATTTTTCTCTTTTTCTTTTACTGTAGAAACTGATAACAGTACAGGGGGAGAATAAAAAAACAACGGATGCTGTAAATAAGGTGCGCACAATAATAATTCAATTAGTCATGTACTACCTTAGAAAACTAAGGAGGTTCTCATGGTCTGGGTTTTAAATCTAGAGTATCTACTAAATTATTAAGTACTTATGGCTGTCGTGGTTATATTTAATGATATTGCGTCGCACTATTAGTGTTGGAAATTTGATTAAGTGAGGGATTTTAATCTTCTTCAATCATTATAAAATGATTGATTTCTTTGATTTCACAAAAAATAATTGCAAATAAATATTGTAAGGTAATATTCTATATTTGATTAAAAAAATTGCATAAATAGAGAGCCATTACCATGTTTTGCTCACCCCAATAATTTGTTTTAGAAGATGGATCAGGAGATCAATGCGTTGAACACGCTTTCCTCNAGGGATTTTAATCTTCTTCAATCATTATACAATGATTGATTTCTTTGATTTCACAAAAAATAATTGCAAATAAATATTGTAAGGTAATATTCTATATTTGATAAAAAAAAAAAATTGCATAGAGAGCCATTACCATGTTTTGTTCACCCCAATAATTTGTTTTAGAAGATGGATCAGGAGATCAATGCGTTGAAGACGCTTTCCTCAGATCGCCAGATGAAGTTTAAATGAATGACCTTTCTTAGTGAAAAAATAAAGAATGGGGCATTCCGAGAATTGAACTCGGGACCTCTCGCACCCTAAGCGAGAATCATACCACTAGACCAAATGCCCTGTTCACTTAGGTAATTTGTTGATGTATATGATGTTTATGCAATTTGGAATTTACAATCGCTATTATCGAAGTATATAGAGCCAGTGGAAATCAATATTTTGATGCAACCTTTTACCATAACCCGTAGGTTAGCTATTTGCCCAATCTCATTCTTAACTAGATTACATTTATATACGAATCTTGTCAGAGATTAGATTATCGCTAAGCAATCATGTCAGCATCTGATCTGGTCCATGGTCAGTATTGGATCCTGCTTCCAAGATTCTCTGCGACAAGTGTTATGTGTTATGACTCAAGAATGACGAAGATACAGGCTCCAAGAAAGGGAGGTTTAGCCCGTGTGATAGAAATAGAATAGACAACACCGTTCCCGTTTATTACAGAGCGGAATGCCAAGAAATGCCCCAGTATAATATGATTACTCGCGCCCTGTGCCCTTCTCCACTGACAAAATTGTATAGCCGCACTATACCTATAACAACTGCACTTCTGTACATGATATTTCTCTGCAATTATTTAGGAGCTAATCTAATAGGACACACAGAGAAAGCAGTACAGCGCGCTCCTTTTGCCAGCAAACACCGCTCCTTTTCGTTTAAAGGCCTCTCAATCACCTTCACAATGTTGGCATCCTAAAACAACAAAAACAAGCAGTAGTTAGGAGATTAACCATTAAACATGCTGTATGAAGATTAAAAAAACAAATAACCATGAATTGTATTTCATACATTTAATGAATGTAATAAATGGAAAGAACCCTGGCTTTAGAAGTTATACAGCTCCTTCATGTCAACAAGGGATGAAATAAAAGCAAAAGGGAAAACAAGAAACTATCAACAGGCTACAGGATATGATGAGCCATGTCACAGATAATTCATGACTTCGGTCAGCTAGTTTGCAAAGATTTATAAATTGCTAAATATTGAAAAGGTTTTTAGGCAAACCAATTATAAGTACATTAATTGGAATGCGAAAAGGAAAGGATATATTGAATGTTGAAAGATGTACATACTTTCTCCTGGGGTAAGACAACAGGTCTAACGCTGGCCGTATCACCAATCACTATCACATTGTTAACATTCCCCTTCCCATCCCGTTCTACTGGCGAAGTAGGTGAATGTTTCCATTGCCCATTAACAATGAACTTGTAGTAGTACCTGAAAACCAAGAGCGATGTCATGTTCATTGAATACATTTAGCTACAAAGATCTTGCAGGATGTAGGAGACCCCATTACTTTTCTTGATTATTTTGGAAGGTTGGAGGGGGTCAGTTTTAGCAGATGGTTGATTTATCTGCAAAGGTTCTAAGACTTTTGTAGCTATCAAACTCATATAGTAAAAGAACTTCTGATGCTTCTAACATGTGAAAAATCAAATGCTAGAAAAATACATTGAATAAATTCAAATTTCAACCACACGAGAAATAAAAAGCTAATTATCACATGTCATTGCAAAACCATCTCTCTCTCTCCCCCCCCCCNTTGTCTGTTCTAGTCAAGGAAGGATAGGGGAGAGCTGGAACCAGGAAAATATTATAAATAATAGCCTCATTTCCAAATAAGGCTCTGTTTAATATATTAAAGAATGACTTGGGTATTTTTAGCCACAGAGTTCATTGCATCAAGTCAAGTAAAAGTGAGCTTCGACTTTCAATTCATAGTAAGAATCATGGTAAAAGAAGCATGCACTTACTTTCCTTGTGGAAGTTTAACTTCCACTTCATATCTGAATCCACCCTTAAACATTGCCTTGAGTGGCTCTTTCCAATTTCCAGTAAAATCTCCAACCAAATTTACATCCTCGTTCTGATACATGGAAACAAAAAGGACTAATATGAAGAACCGTCAAAAGCTAGAATTTTATAGTTAATGTGATTCTGAGATAAAGTGAACATAATCTCATAACCTCTTCAAGAATTAAAACATAATTTAGTTTCATAGCTTGCAATGGACCGGTTGGTCTGTTACCTCAAGCCCATACCACACAAATGTGACAGCATGTGTGGGAGGTCCATCATGTTTACCATTTTCAACCATTGCTATAAGATCCCACGTTGCCCATGCGATAGCCGGCCTGCAGTTAAGTCTCCATGAAATCCTTTCTAAGAGAAAACAAAAAAAGATGGACAAAGGACCAAAAACAGGCTTTAAAAAAAATGGTAGAAGCATAACTTCTTAGAGTTTAAATTTGCTCTAGTGTCAACCTAAAATTATATACACTATCAGTAAGCAGAAAAGTGCCATATAACTTGAATAATGAAGGTATTTTACTTGCTCTGAAAATATTCTACACTTCTTTTCTAATACATTGCAGAATATGGTTTACCGTCTGTGTAAACTCTTTATGATGTAAAACAGAAACCAACCAAGTAATTCGTATTAAATTGCTAGTTTTCTCATTTTTCTCCTTTCTTTTTTATTTGAAAATTGAAACTGTCAATTATAAGAGTGCTCATATGTATATGAGTTGTACTTCCATTCCAATAGAAAGAACCCAATAATTCACGTCTGAACAATTAAGCAAGAGGAACCTGTCAGGTCTGCATGTGTGCCTATTAGTGACCCAAGTATAAGCTCCCTGAAGGGAAACGTCTGTGATCCAGTGCAGGTATGCAATCACACAAGCAGGAGACCTATCAAATCCTGAAGTGCAAGAAACAAAGATGCGATGATTTTTCTTCAGCAATCGGAATAAAAGCCCCACACAATATGGAAGTTTCTTTCTCAAATCAAAAGAATCTCCCTCCCTGAAAAGAACAGACAAGCAAACTCAACAAAAGCAGAAATTGAAGTCTGAGAGATGGAAAAATTAGGGTATTTCAATTCCATTCTAAAATATTATTGATGCTCCTTAATTGCAGTATAGAAATCTTAGAGCAAAAATTTGTTAAATAGTATTCAGCATTCAGCAATTCACCTCATAAAGTGACACTTGACAATTCCAGTTTATTCTTCATTAAGTTTCCATTGAAATACACAAGCGTGGAAATTCATAGGCAAATACTGTATGAAGGAAAATTGAATAATTTTTCACCATATGACACGCATTGAACCTTATATTACCGTAATGGCCAAAAAAAATTTGTATTACCGTATATTATAGTTGATCATGAGGATATTATTCCTTTGACAAGCATCATTGATTGATTTTATATTGATTCCCCAATTCTCAGCTTCAGTTACACCTTGGAAATTCAGAACAGCAGTGACTCCCTATAGCAAAAATTTCCCAACTGTGATTAGTTAAAGACTTGAAATGGAAAACCAAATGTAAACAAAACTTATTTCAGTAAACAATTACAATTCTAGGAATGCTCAAGACTAAAAGAGACTCAGAGATATTTATGGTGCTAACTAATTATGGTCTTAGAAGATTGGCCAGAGTCACTAATTGACCTTAAAGAACAACGATGCAGCTACAAGATCCAAAATTCTCATGAAACAATTTCTATTATATCATGCATTTTACTTCCATAATGCAGCCAACTACATTTTCTTTCCGGAACAATGCTGTAACAAATTGTATTGCACGCATTAGTTGATAAATACATCATTGCTCATTTTAACAAATAGAGTAAACAGATACAAGCTTGTGACTCGTCTTCTAACCTAATCAAGCTTTGCAATAGAAGTTTGTACTAAGTTATTCATTTTCTGTATTAACCATTAATGCATAAAAAGAAGATTTAAGAGGCTTTCTTGAAAACAAGGTGAGGAAGTGTTCACCTCAACTTTTGACAAGGTTTCCACATCAGCTTCTACTTGTATACAGGACCCCACATATATTTGCTCCGTAAGCTGAAAATTTACATGATAACAATAGTTTTCTAATATTTTAGAAACAGTGCTAATGAAATAAAAATTTCTTTGGAACCAAACTGAATGCATCAAGTTATTGAAAACAACAAACCTCACACCTTACTATAGCGCATACCAAGGGAGTGATTATAGNCTTGTATACAGGACCCCACATATATTTGCTCCGTAAGCTGAAAATTTACATGATAACAATAGTTTTCTAATATTTTAGAAACTGTGCTAATGAAATAAAAATTTCTTTGGAACCAAACTGAATGCATCAAGTTATTGAAAACAACAAACCTCACACCTTACTATAGTGCATACCAAGGGAGTGATTATAGTACAGCTCACCCTTGGAACGGTCCAGAGCCTGAATATATTCCTCAAGTGGGAAGCTTCCATGAGCCCAATCTCCATCTCCACACTCTTCTTCAGTAAAGATACAAGCAAGTTGATCCATGGGTTCAGTAAAGAGGTTTCTCTCCTTGTGGGAGACGATATGTTCATTTTGATTGCTCATCGACTTGCACCCTTTCGATGTTAGAAACTTTGAGTTGAACATCAAAAACCCAGAATTCCCAGAGCTTTCACTAGATGGCTGTAAATTTGATGCCAACAGTGTCTTGTTCCAAGTGGCAATAGGAACTCGACCTCTATTAAACAATATTTCAAGATCATTCATATTATGCAATAGTTGAATGGGGAAAGGAGATTTGGGCCTCTCAAAAACCAAGCTAAAAGAACCTGTCTTCTCCTTTAGCACCTTCCTGAGGAAACCAAAAGACTGAAAAAAATAAAAACAAAACACTGATGAACATAATAGATTATAATGATTAATCAAGTAGTAACTTTGTATCTTTCCAAATGATCAGTAATCAGATGCAATAATACCTTGTTAAGTTGCAATTGGCAATTCTTAGTATCCATGATATAATACTAACCTTTTCTATATCAATTATCAGTTACCAAATCTAAGAATCAAAACAAGTTCAACATAGTAGTTTTTTTAACAATAAGAATTTGATCACGGTGGTTCGGTCCTAGTTTTGTGAATCTAACATCGTTTAGTTTAAGACAGTAAGATATAGGTATGCTACCTCTTGGGCAGAATAAGATTAGCATGATGATGGTCACAAGTACAGTAGATAAATATTAAAGAAACTCCGCAGAACCAGCCAACTATCTAGTCTCTGCATTTAGCCTATACTCGTTTCAACTGGAAGGTAGAACTACAAATAACTACAGTAGCAAGGATATATAAAAATTCGGAATAGAAACAAAGTACAGAATGTAACAGATTGAAAGCCGAAGAGTGAATGACATGCTACCAGACTTAGGTCGCCAGATCAGTCATTAACCATCACGAAATTCTTGATTGACTAACAAAATGACGAAACTTAGCCCATTCTTTAGAGCTGTACTTTCAGGCTTCAGCATGAATGATCCAGATCAAAACAATAAACCAGAAATGTAAAATCTACTAATGATACCGAAACATACCAGCTGATTCATAACTAACAGGCCTGTCCCAATAATATAATGCAAAGACTACCTATACGCTCAAGCAAATTATAAATGCGTACTGTGTATCACCAAAGTCTTTAATCTCGATAAGCCTGCTTTCTGAGAAATGACCAGCTTTCTTCAGAGTGTCACCCACCATAATTATCCGCGACTTCTCTGCATTACCCTATAATAACAATCAGAGAAAATCTAAGATCAAAATCAATTTATGTTGATTTAGAAACCTTATATTAATAACATATTCAACAATCACAACACGGACACAGTAGAACAGCTGAGTAGAGTATACGATATGAGAGAGACATAATGACAAAACGAAAAAGCTGAGAGAGCATAGATAAATGCGAGATTACCCCTTTCTTGAGGGAGTGAACGATGATTTTGCCGTCAGCTAAGAGAGCAAATCGGATACCTAATGGTTGCTCTAGAGTGACCAAATACTCGTTCAGATTCATCTTAAACGAGGAAGAATTGCTAGACATTGCAAAAACCCTAACAGTTCCCCCATTAAATCGAAGCTTCTCTCTAACAGTAACTGCTGAGCCTCCTTTGACCAAGCACTGATCACTGGCCCAAAATGAAGAACAGTTGCTGCTCAGCAATGGCGATGGAAGATTAAAAGCTCTGCTACTGGTGAATTGCAGAGAAAGCATATTGAATAAAAGATTGATCTAATCGAGCTCCGGGAAACTAAACCGTGTCTCCATTTGCTTTTACGAGTATATATAGCGCTTCTGAGGAGCTGGTTCAAGTTGCTAGAAGCTCTACGGAAGAGAAGCCACAGGGTAGGGGTAAGAATTTCGAGGTCCACGTGGTGCTTGCGTAGGACCCGTACGCACGAGATTCTGGAGTCTGGACCAACTTTTCTATACGACGTGGAAATATTTTTATATATAATTAATGAAGAGTACTTTTTTTTATTTAAANAGTATATATAGCGCTTCTGAGGGAGCTGGTTCAAGTTGCTAGAAGCTCTACGGAAGAGAAGCCACAGGGTAGGGGTAAGAATTTCGAGGTCCACGTGGTGCTTGCGTAGGACCCGCACGCACGAGACTCAGGAGTCTGGACCAACTTTTCTATACGACGTGGAAATATTTTTATATATAATTAATGAAGAGTACTTTTTTTTTATTTAAATGTATCATAATTTCATAAATTTTCAATCAAATTTTTATAATTTTATTTTTTAGGTTTTTATAGTTTAAAATTTTTTTAATTAGATTTTTGCTATATTTTTTATTATAATTTTGTCAGTTTAGTATTAACATAATAAATGACTTGTCTATATAATAATAAAAAAATTTGACGTGATATTAAAGTGGCACAAAAATACAATTTCATCAAATTTTGACTCAAAAAAATATATAAAAAATTTGATAATGTGACAATTTTTGTATTATTTTGGCATTATGTCAGTTTCTTTTTTTGCGAAATTATAATTAAGGATAACAGCATAGACCCAATTAAAATAATTTCAAATTATAAAGATTCAAAAAGAGAAAAAAAAATTATATGAACTTGATTCGAAATTTGTCCAAACTATAGAACTTACAATATATTTAAATATTTTTTTAGAATACATCTGTCCTAAGATTTTGTACTTATTTCTTGCCCTTTCTTACTTTTTTTTTTATTTCTCTTTTTTTTTTTTGCTTTTCTCTCTTCACGTTCTTCTTTTCTTGTATTTTTCTTTTTTTCTCTTCACGAGCTTATTTTCTTTTTGCCCGTGCAACACACATGTATGCAACTAGTCTCTTTCTAATGCAAAAATCAATCTAAGACTGTTACGTGGCTTTTCAGTATGAAGCGTGGTTGCACATGGAATTGTTTCAGTTGCATGGACAATTAGAGGGTTTTGATCTGCGAGCTTTAGCTCCTAAGAAGGTTGTTTGTATATATATCTTATTCATATTAACAATGAAACACAAAACCAATTTGTGAGAAAGGCCTTTTAAGCATACTGATTAAGCTCAGTCGTTTTGGGTGGCAGGTTTTCTCCATTTAAAACTGTTGGCAGAATGGTTTTCCATTGAGTTAATTGATTGAATAATCGAAGAGTCTCGCAATAAAACCTAAATTTTTAGCAACTAAATCAAATAACAATGGATGAGAGATCAGTAATGAAATATACAATGAAGCTCGATCAAGCCAAATACAAGCATGAGGAAACTAAGTTCATTGAACAAGGAGTCGGATTACAAGGAAAAGTAATAACATAACTGAAAATTTGAATAAAGAAAGACTACTTCCTTTGTAGTTGGATTCCTTTATCCTTAGATAACCACCTCACTGTCTTTTGGCACGTGACACTATTAATTGAACGATTTTGCTAAAATACACTAATAATTGGTCTCTTTCCTTTAGTTCCTTTAGCCTCTGCACTTTCCACCATTGTTGCATCAGGGTATCCAAAGAACAACATGCCCTAAAACATAACACATCATATGCATTAATAACTTAGATGGAAGTAAAAATGTAAGATTAAAATCTTAGGACCAAGATTAAAGGAAATTTTTTTATGTAAATGCACTAGATTGAGGTGGAGGCAAAGTGCACCCAATAAAATATCTTAATTACTTTAGTAATTAACATAGCATTTTTTTTTAATTTGGTGATAATGTATGTAAGTGTTACGCTGATTATAGATCACCTTGAATTATTGAAAAAAAAAATTGTCATATATAAACAAAGCTAAATTTTTTAGCCGGGGATTCGAATATAAAATCTCAACCTTTTCGAAAAATTCTTAACATAAAATTATTTAAGATTAATAAAAAATTGAATTTTAATATACTCTCAATGTAAAAATTTAATATACACATACAGTGAATAATAATGTGCTACCATGTATTAAAAAATAGTTAAGGGCTTTTATTGTCAACACAATATCTGAATTACTTTAATAATATGATACTTTTCTATTTAATACTAGTGTGCACTTATACAATGATTAAAATCAGCAAAAATATAGCATTTTTTCTTTTGTAACATCATATATAACTAGTGAAGTCACAAATTTATTTTTCGTAAGTATAAGTGTACAACTTCTCTTTGGTCCCATCTACAAAGTGTCTTTGTCAGGACTGAAATGAAAGTTTAATTTTGAGTAATTAATGAATGGACCCCGTTGTCCCTGCAATATCATGGGTGATGTATTCTCAAGTCTCAACCATGCTCCTTGCATTAAAAAAAAAAAACGTATTTTTGCATCCATGAAAGACTGGATTCTTTTACTTTCCTATCGCTGTTACTCGTTCTAATTCTTGTATTTAAACCCAAATAAATAATAAGTAATGTAAACTATCTATTTCAAGGTTGGTGAAACAATATTTATTATTCATATGTTACATTCGCACCAAACTTGATTTCTATTATATATATATATATATATATATATTCTGTACTTATAATTTCTCTCACTTAAAAGACATACATGGTGAGTAATATATAGTGATATTCATGAAAGGGAATGATAATGTATAATGAATTTGTGATGTAATTATGCATTTTATTATTGGATAAAAATATTTTATATGATCAAAAGAGTTTTCACAAACAAAAATTTAAAATCTTATGATTCTTAATGTAAAATCATGTTTTTAGACATGTATCTGATCCGATACCTATTTTTGGAATTTATCATTTAATATTCGGTTTTGTTATATATCTGTGACTACAGTGCATGCGTATATATATGTATGTTCATATATATCAAATGTCACCAATGTAAACCACAATTTTTAAACCTTGTTTTAATTTCCCGTGAGAGAGGAGATTGTTTACCTTTTGTTAATGCCTACCTCCTTAAATGATTCAAGGGCTAACTAGTCATGCTTGACGGTACAAAGAAAAATTGATTATATATTCAACTTGTGTTCCTATCAAGTTTATCAAAGATCTAGACAGTAATTTAAGTGGTTATGTATCTAGTTTATAAGGTTATTAAAAATAAATTTTTAGTGATTGTGATATTATTATAGTAATATATATTATAATATAAATATTTTATATCTAATAAAAATAAAATAAAAGCTCATCAAACCACGAGAAGAAGCACCCATACTTTGCATCTTTTGTCCGTATCCCATGACAATAACCTTTCTGTGACTTTAGTATCATTAAGTTACAAAATACAAATTATGCACGTCAAGTAAAGAGTTAGAAATTGTAGCCAAAAAAAAATTGAAAACAGTTGCAAATTATGATCAATCAAATGCAATTGAAGGTAAAATAAACAACAAAAAAATAGTTAAAATTAGAAAAAAGGAAATAAATAAAAACTTATATAACATCTTCTAATTCAATTCCTAGCTTCTAAACTGAATTTTATAAGAAAATACTGTAATAATTAACAGACTATTTTTTCTTTATGCCGTTGAAGGACGGTCAAAAATTAGGAGGCGGAGAGCTCAGAATGGAGTGAACGTCCTGCCCATGCCGTTGAGACTCGCAAAGAACCCTACCAAGTCTTGCCTGTACGGTAAATAAGATCTCCTCTTATCTATTTTCTTCAACTCTCTATTCCTCACGTAGAAAGCTTCATGCGCCGACACTGGAACCTTCTTCTCGCCGCCGGTGATGGCGACGGCTGATCCATTCGCCTTCTGTTTCCCGGCGACCTTATTAGAATCAGAGCTCCACTGTTCTTTCGAATTCTCAGCTTTTCGTTCCTTCTTCTTCACCAAATTGGACCCCGAATTCGAAGACGAAGGCGTTAGGAACACGAACGAGTCCCTGTTCTTCCCGTCGCTGTTACTCCGTCGAAGCAAATCGAGGAGCTTCCACCGTTTAGACGACGACGATCCAGTGGAATTGCTCTTCTTGCATCTGCTAGGCGAAGCCTTGGCCGAATTAGGAGTCCAAACACAATAGCTTCCCGGCGGAATTGCTTCCAGGTCATCCACCTCCGACGACGACGATGACGGCGGATCACGATCGCTCAGCTGATCGTCATCACCAATATTCAACAAGCTCCTCATCGGAAATTGAAGCGCCATCACATCCTCCTCTGCCACCTGTCCCTGTCCACCACTACTCTCATCCTCCATCAGAAGGTCCCGATTGAAGATAGGGAAGACCGGGCCCACATAGCCGTCGAAGAAAACGCCATCGGCAGCCTTACGAAAAGTGACGAATTCAAAATCGTTGTTATTACGAGAGCTGCCGTCATCGTCGTTGTCGTTGTCGTTGTCGTTGGCGTTACCACCATGGTCACCGTCACCGCTGCTCTTGTCTCGAGTGACTCGATCGGCAACATCCGCGAGTTTATCGGAAGAGTAGCTGTTGAAGCTCGGACACACCAAGGAGTCCACACCCACACCGTCTTCTTCTCGTTTCTGCATTCAAGCTTTCAAGCAAAAGTCTTCTTAATTCCTTACCCTTTGATTTTGTGTTTTCAGCTTTCAAAGGAATAGGAAATGGCACCGCTCTATTTATGAGCAGCTGATTTGGAAGTGTTTGGCAGTGGCAGCCAACGTGTACAAATTTGTCAATAATAAAGGCATTACAATAATATTTGGAGCTTTATCTAATATTTAGTAATTAAAAATTTACATTCCCCCGTCTTCTTAGATATTTCTTGTCTTGGCCCACACGTTTTAGCCTCCATGTGTTACATAAGTGGGTGCGTATTCCCAAAGTAAACATTTTTCACTTTTCCATTTGCTTGTTGTCTTTTTCTCTCTTTTTATAATTTCTTGTGTCAATTTTCACACTATAGCAATATGAGAAAAGGTGAGCAAAAAAAGGTGAAGCTTTATCTGCGTGTGAATCTCCTTTGTATTTTTCACTAATATGGTGCTAAGTGTCTTCCACTTAGTTGGCACAATTATGGTGAGAAAATTACGTTTTACATTGCCAAGTCTATGTTTGGCCAGTGCTTTGCCAAATGGCATCATTCTAAGTTGTAAGGGGAGAGTAGCATAGGAAACTGTGAAATAAATAACCATACTTTCACAAATGTAAGTCACAATCGAGAGCGGTGGGATATAATTGGGATAATTCGTGCGACACTACACGTGTAGCTGCATATGGATGGTTGTAATTTTTTTCTTTTTCCTGCATTTGATTATTAAGGCAAGTAAAATTTTTAATGGCTAGGTAGATGAGAGGACTTTAATTACCTTGGATAAGGAAAACCATCTTTAATTGGTACCGTAAAACAAAATGAATATAGTACAGATTTGTCAACGTGATTTCATGAATTAAAATTTGGATAAGATTGCAAAATGAAACGGATATATTATGAGAAAATAAAATGAGTAAATTATTGTAAAAGTTCTTTAAATAAAAAGTAATTGTTTATTAAAAACTTTAGGTCGGTTACTCAAAATTAAATATTTTTAGGTGGATTAAAATTTGTTTATTTTTTTANATTAAATATTTTTAGGTGGATTAAAATTTGTTAATTTTTTTAGAGTAACTCATTTAGAATTATTTGCTGTTTAAGTGACTTAAAAATAATTTACTAAAAAATTCATATACTCCGT
Source organism: Cercis canadensis (assembly GCA_003255065.1). Lineage (NCBI taxonomy): Eukaryota > Viridiplantae > Streptophyta > Magnoliopsida > Fabales > Fabaceae > Cercis > Cercis canadensis. The sequence continues at coordinate 1,047,356 of QAOA01003736.1, read as the reverse complement.
TAATTTTACTTTCCGGTTTTATTATTAAAAAAAAAAACTTTTCGGAAAATCGAATAAAGTTTGTCTCATATTCTGATTGCTGAACATGCTTTCCAAGTAACAAGCAATTGACTAGTTACTAAATCATTCAATAAATTGACAAATGTAAGGTTTTCATAAAAGATTAACTTCTTATTTGATGGAAAAACTATAATTCGGGGATTCTATATCCGATCGCATAATGTTCAAATTCTTCATTGTTAAGAAAATAAAATATCTTCTCCTTCCTTTGAAGCATTTTAGATTTTTACTTTGTAGCTAAAGCCACATCAAAATTCTTTTTCAATAAGCAAGATACATTAAAATTTGACCCTTTATGTACTATATTTAGATAATAAAAGTGTTAGGTTCTCATATACTACTTTCCCTTGCACTGAAAATTTGTTAAAAGACACATTTAGTGTTCTAGAGGGTTAGTCTATCAGATTGAACATCAGTTTTGGATAAATCTTAAAATTTTCATATCATATTTAATGTATTATGTAAATATAATAATTCAGGTAAATTAAGTGTTTAACCTCGTTGCAACATATTTGGTATTTTTTCTCCACCGTTAAATATGTGTTGTCGTCGATTGTCATTGGCCTTTGTTTGCCAAGACTTGGAGCCATGCATTNTTTATTCATCTTTTAGTACAAAGAGAAAAATATACGTAAAAATTTACTTTAAGATATTAGTTTGTTTGAATTTCAAGAAATATTGTATTGAGAATTTCATATGTTGTTATTTGTTATTGTGTAAGTATTGATTGACTTAATGCAATGAAGTTATATTTCTATAAAATAAAATAAAATAAAAACAAGATATTCTTAAGGCTAATAGGCTATAACACTTTTTTAGAGAATATTCTAATAATTAAATACTAAATATTCAATCATAAAATTGTTAATTTTCAAATTTTATATAAAAAAAAGGGATGATAAAACTATGGTCAACGATATCTATTTTGCTTTTTCATTCTCAGTTTACTTTTTTTTTTTTTTTNTGTGTATTTCTCCGGCACAAATAAATGACTATCAAGTCTAATTGACCAACTACTCAACTTCGTGACAAAAAAATTTCAGCAGCCATATCATTAATATCAATTCTAGAAGAATCTAAAAGATGATTGAAACAAAGACGAGGATATGATATATATTTATACTAAACCAAATACATATTATAATTATGCGGGAAATCCTATATTGCCCCCTCTCCGGCTGATCTCCCCAACAAAGAATAGTAAAATGAGAGTCCAAACGTTGGCGCAATAATGAAGCATATGCTTAACTCGGTTTCCAAACAGAAACAGGTTGAATCTGAAGTGTTTCTAGAATCCATGATGCTTAATGCCCAAACATTAGACTATCTAGAAGAAAAATAATGGAGAAGAATAAGAACAGCGCCATGGATGACGTTGATTGAGAAAATATTTAAGCATTAAATTAAATGGCAGATCCGAAACCTTTTGTGGTAAGGAACCAAAATAGTTGAATAAAGCAGGCAGCTGCAACTTGGCTAAGAAACCGGAAAACACCTATTTGAATATTCCAGAAGCCATGTTATGTTATCAATTATCACTATCACTATTCCAATCCCTCCCACTATATATTACATTATATTTATATGCTTTTCATTCAATAGAGATAATTAATTTACGAATTACTATATATTAACTTATTGCATACCTAATTGCTGGCGATGTCCTACCTTTTTGGTGTGGGACAGTTGAAATGATGTCGTTGTGGTGAAACCCTTTTTTAATTCAAAAGGTTGGTTCACGGGAAAATTACTTGATAGCTAATTTATATTTTAAAAGCTAATATTTGTTTCAAACACAACTTCAACGCCACTTGCATACATAACATAGTTTTTTAAGGGTTTGTGTGGGAGTTGAAGGGGAAAAACGAAGAGAAATGATATAAGAGAGAAGGGAAGAAAAGTAAATGAAGAAAATGAGAAGATTTTTTTATTATTTAGATGATTAAAATGAGTAAAATAAAAAAAGGAAAAGAAATAAATAAAAATTTATAATTTATTTATAAAATAAATATATTTAATAATGTTATCTAAATATTGTTTGAAAAAGAATTTAAAAAAATAAATATAGGTATAATAGTAAATTATTCATTTTTTATCTCCAAACTCCTTAAATTAGATGAATACAAAAGTGAAGGCAAAAAATGAATGTGAGAGTTTGAAGTTACTCAGTCGTTTCTTTTTCTTTTTTAATCTTAAACTCCAAAATAAAAGAATAAACATATTTACTTATTTTTTATTCTCTTATTTTCTTAAATTTTAACTCTCAAACAAATCTTAAAAAATAAATTACAGGAAATTTTCTTCAATTTTATTTATGCTATGTGTAATTTATTCCTATGGACTTACGAATCAAGCAAATAGCTCATTCTTGGATATTTTATTTGAAGCTCATTCTGTAACTTTGGATCAAGTTACTAATAGTAATTAGTAAGCAGTTGTTTTTTCCCTGCTTAAAAACAATAGCAAGTAGTTACTCCTCTCCTTTTAGGTGGCAACTTTGAGTAAAACAGAATAAATTAATAGTAGCCTTTGCATGTAAAGACGGGATATTTTTACGTGTGAAGATAGGTAATTTGGTAAGGGTTTGTTGAACAAAAAAACTGTAGAAAAGTTGTTGTATGGTAGTATGCGCTTTAGAAATTGTAAAGGGGTCAAAGTCAATAAAAGAATAAAAGGAAAATTTGAGGAGAANATTTATTATATATATTTAAAAGAATTTTACGAGTAAAATAATTATTCTTGTTATTTTATTTGTTACTTTTTTTGTTTATATTTTTTTTTCACTGATCTATTTTATTTATTTAATTAGCTACCTGTTAATATTATATTACGAAGATTCTATGATACTACGTAAATATATCATACTATACCTGATGTGACAAACATCTAAATTATCAGAGATAAATATTACAATATCAACCGTTTGATCAATTTAATAATCACCGAAAGTGCAAATCTAAATAAACTTTATAAATTTAACCCAATAATTAAAGAAAAATACAAAGAAATCCCATAAATTGTTCTCCAGTGATTTAATTCCCTAAATTGAATCATTTTGTGTATTGTGTTAAGGATGTGGTGAGGAAGTGATGTCGCCGGCAGTGAACTGACGACGCCGTGAGGAAGCACGCTGCTNAAAGTCAATAAAAGAATAAAAGGAAAATTTGAGGAGAAATTTATTATATATATTTAAAAAAGAATTTTGCGAGTAAAATAATTATTCTTGTTATTTTTTTTTTGCTACTTTTTTTGTTTATATTTTTTTTTCACTGATCTATTTTATTTATTTAATTAGCTACCCGCTAATATTATATTACGAAGATTCTATGATACTACGTAAGTATGTCATACTATACCTGATGTGGCAAACATCTAGATTATCAGAAATAAATATTACAATCTCGACCGTTTGATCAATTTAATAACCACCGAAAGTGCAAATCTAAATAAACTTTGTAAATTTAACCCAATATTAAAGAAAAATACAAAGAAATCTCATAAATTGTTCCCTAGTGATTTAATTCCTCAAATTGAATCATTTTGTGTATTGTGTTCAAGGATGTGGCGAGGAAATGACGTCGCCGGCGGAGAATTGACGACGCCGTGAGGAAGCACGCTGCTGGGTTTCTATTGTCCTATTTCAGAGGAATTGTTGTTTGAAGATTATGGATTCAGGCCGTAAGAAAAACAGTTTGTCTAAATGTGAAAACAGCATTCTGCAACGGGTCAAGCAGTATGCATCCCTGGCAGAGAGGAACTGGCAAAAAGCCAAATACATCTATGGCCCAAAAACACATCCTACCATGTATTTGACTAATCTCACGGAGAGATCAGCCCTTTCATTATGCGTTTCGAGCCATTTACATTCCAATATGGTATTTTCTTGCCCTTATTTTAAGAAGTATTTTCTATCTCGTTATGGCTTAATACTTTGTAAAAAATATTCAACAAGATTGCTAAGAGCATGTTTGAATTATGAGTCTTAGTATATAATTTTTGTATTCGAATGAGTATTACAATAATTTAACTCATTATTTATGGTAACCGGAAAATTGAGACTTGTCAATGACAAAGTTACGTGTCTGTCTCCTATTTATTGTTTTTGTGAAGTATGTCATACTACAATTATATAGAAAGTAGATAAGGAACCTCCATTATATTATTTTACTTGTTGACGGCTAAAAGTGCATATCCAACAACCTTGCTTAAATTCAGTGTACGTGGTGTGGGAATAAAGCTAGATGGTAATTAGAGGCTGGGGCCTGCACACTAACGCTCAACGCCTCTAGGCCGTCTACTCATCCAAGTACGTGTTACTGAGACAAATATCTTATATATTTATGTATCAAGTTATTCGAATTTGAAATGTCTGCCTTCCCTAACGGAATTTCAACTTTCAACCACTGAATCCACTCCAAGGAGAAATTATTTGAACACTAATCTTTTACACTTATGTGTACTATTTTTTGAATATAGGATTAATTGCTATTAGTGACGGAAACACTACCTGATAAATTCTTTTTAACAAATGCGATTCCAAAAAAATAAAATAAAAGTCATTGAATTAGATCTGAAATTAATTAAAATATATTTAGATTTGTGTCTTACTTAGAACTAGATCAATATTGTGCTAAAAAGGGGCCTTGACTTTATATATAATGTGTATATATTCTTGAAAGCTAGAACTTTTGCAATGCACTCTTGAATCTCAATAAATAAATTTATGCTAAGGCCCTATTTAGATAGCATAATTTATAATTTATTGGAGCTTCTATACTATCATAAGTGTTTATATGTAAAAAAAATTATGTTTGGATAAGTTTATGTAAATAGCTTATTACTTTCATAAAAGTTATTTTTAGTTTATTTTATGAAGCTATTTTTTAAAGCTTTAAAAAAAAAAAAAAACCCTTGCGAAAACTCTTAACAACTTAATTGATAATTATTTTAAAAAAAATTAGAACAAAAAATCCCAAAATAATAATGAAAATTCTGCTAAAACTTATTATTTTAGATAAATGACTTATTTAAATACTTCACTAATTATATAACAAAATACAAAATAACTTAATTTAAAATGAGCTTATTCTATTAAACATTCTCATATGAATACTTAAATAAACGGTTTATCCCAACATAACCTAAGTCTAAAATTGTAGCATCAGAAGGGGGATAGGAAGGCAAAAATAGAGTTTGACCGTGCTTGTATTGATTATATTTTTATACATGGATGATGGATGCTTCCAGACGCTCCTTTGGAACCGAAACGTGATTTACGACCAAACTGCAAAAGGCTTTGTAGATTAATAATTAAGATGACTACATTCAGCGGTCCCTACTCCCTTGCATAATGCATCTAGTAATTTCCTTTGGTATATAATTTATCCACATTTTCAGAACGCCACTGTCGGCATAACCTTTTCTTTTAAACCTTTTTCATTAGAATTTGGATTATCATTATTTTATAGTGAATTTTAAAAGAGGGAACCAAATCATTTTTTTATGTGATTGTGATCCCTTTTTTTACTCATATTTTTTTGATATTTTTAATTACAACTTATTTTGAGTTTGAATATAAAATTTATAAAGTTTAAAGAGGATTTTAGTATCATACAGAAAATAAAAATTATTTTAATATTTTTTTCTATACGTATTTAGTGACATGTTAGAATAGCAGAGTTCAAGCATGATGTTAGCTTTAAATTTGTCTAAATGCATTATTTCGTTGAGGGGAATTGGAAAGGGGGAAAACAAGTTTGGAAGGGATTATGTCTTTTCTTATTAGTGATTAAAGAGGGTTCCACTTTTTTTTAAAAAAAAAATGTGTCATATAATTTCGTATTGAGTTAAATAAATTCGTGTCATAGTGATTTTAAATTAAATTGCCACTAAATGTCGATGGTAACATATGTTAAATAAGTTTTCCATTTCCCTTTTTTCCCCTTATAATTTCTATCTAAAATAGTAAATTACGCATTGATGCCTCAATCTATTGGCTCAGGCCCCTTTTTTTTTTGGTTACGGTAAAGTAAAACATGAATTGCTCTTAAACAAATACAAAACAGCTTGACATATCTAATCTACATATATCTAACTGCTACACAAATCCTGTCTCTACACACTCTTACAATTGGAACCCACAAAAGAAGAGGGAAAAATAATGCACAATGCATACGCAATGCCATGCCACTCCCAAACCCCTCAACAGATAACGAATAACTTGAGTCCCAAGAACACAACTTGAGAAGCATTTGCATTTCACAACTCCCTTTGCTTCAACCTCTCCCTGAAATGTATTAGTTTCCCCTTGACTCTCTTTGGCAACTCTTCAGAAATCTCAATTTCAGACCCTTCTAATTGTTTTCTCTGTATGATATCATGGTACATTGGTCGAAACCGAGTTTGAAAAGCTCTATAGGAGAAATATGGCAGAAGAGCACAGATAACAACAAAGAGAGTAACCAGCCAATAGAGACCACTGGGGGCACAAGCTTCCACAAGAACCATGTAAGCTGTTGTGGATACAGACGGAGAGAGGTAACCATAAACCAACAAGAATACATACCAGAAGGCAATGCTGCTCCAGATGAAAAAATGCTGGATCCAAGTGAAGTAGTTTATGGACAGTGCCATTTGACAATTCACAGTCCACACCACACAAGTATACATTGTGACGCCGAGTATTTCAAAATCAACCACCTGACCATTTCTTCTGAAGGCCTGGTTTAAGACAGAGTTGCAGGTCAAGAAGAAGATAATTACCGAACTAATAACTCCGTTAAGCATCCAGCCAAGAATCCGGGGCCAGCTGAAGAGTGCGTCTTCTACTCCTTCTAGATATAGAAAGGGATACTGTAAAAAGAAAGTCTGGTTAATACATGACACCATAGGGGACATATGGGAAATGGGAAGCCTGACTTGCAAGACTATTTCAAATGCAGAAGAACAGATAATACTGCAAATAGTTTTCTTGGACTGAAAGGAACAAAAACATTTGTAAGAAGAGAAAAGGAAAAAGGAAGGGGGGGGGGTGGAGAATGGTTGAGCATAATATAGACCTATACAAAACTAGATTCAGTTAATACTAGAGGTCATTTGAAATACTTCGATAAGAGAAAATTCAAGGTATTTTAGAGACAGTGAGGGGGTTCTACCAAGTTGATTTATAAAGCACTCTACAATCTAAGCAGATTTAGTCAGGCACATGGAGCTATGGAAACAGATCTCCTAAAATATTCATTGAAGCACAACCATTTTCACTGGCTTCAGAGGCTGAGCCAAGATGTTCCCTACAACTACAAGCTTCCCTAACTAGAAAAGGATTGATAAAATGAGTAAAAAAGGTGTTGATCAGATCCAAGTATCAAAAAAAGTGATAATAATTGAAACATATTTTAGCTAGTTAAATAGTCGTTGAAAAACTGATGTCATATAGAATTATTTATAATGAAATTCTTCAGTGCAAATAGTTCTGTACTGTTAAAAGGAATGATTGATTACATGTCTATCCCTGGGTCCCTTTTGTCTCTTTAATATGTACGTAAGAATTCGAAAAATGACAATTTTGTACCTTTAGGCAAAGTTGGGCAGAAACATCCTGATCAAAAACACCAAGAGCAATTACCGGAAGTGAAGTGAAGAAGACATTGTAAAATGACATATACCAATCGTTGTAGGCAGCTTGACCAGAGAAAGAAGCATAGCCCTCAAACCAAAATAGAGTGAATCCAAATGCAATGTTCTTATAGAAGAAATAGCATATCTGCATTAACAAAAAAAAGAAGTTAACAAGTGATGAAGCTTTTTGTGGATTAAGTAGCCTAAATCTTCATCTGAACAACAGACATAGATGCAATTCAACGAATTCACAAACATCCATATTCTCATAAAAAGAAAACTGAGCAGAATGAGATAATTTTCAGCACGAATACCCAATCAACCATGAAAATAATCAGAAAAAATCCCAGAAGAAGGAAAAGCAAAAAGTGCTACATTCTGCATTCTTCTTATTTTTCATTTCCCAATATTGAGGCAACTGAAATGTGACCATTAAAACATTAAGCAGAGAATCACTGAATCTTGGGTGGTGTGGATTTGGGAAATAGATGAGTGAATGGTTTTACCATCATTGCTATTCGCCTATAACACCAGTGGCCATGTACCAACAACAAACGCTCCAGAAAACGGAATTGAGCTATTGCAAAATCACTTGCCATCACAGCCTGTAGATAAGAAATTGTCAAAATAAAATCAGAATCTAGGGCGCAGCCATTATAACTCAAAATTTTAATTTATCTTGTATACATAGGCATGCACGTGTAGCAAGAACAAAAAAACGAGAATGCCGCAGAGGATCATTAATGCCAATATGATCAGGTAATACAGGGTCATCTCAAAGCATAAACACCTTGGAAGAGGAAAAGGCTGCAATGCTGCAACTCTCCAGTACAAAATGAATACCTCATACAAATAAAAATAAACAAAAAAAATAAAAGAGCCATTATCCCAACAGATATATAACGTTTTAACACATTAAATTCTGTTAACTAACGATTTTATCTTTGAGAAGAAAAAACTCAAAAGAAAAAGGAAGCAATTGTATGAAAAGCATGGGCTAGGTACAAGTTTAGGTATCTTTAGACCTGCATCCCTTCAACACCGTTAATGCCAACTCCAATATCAGCCTCCTGAAGCATGCCAACGTCATTTGCCCCATCACCAATAGATAGTATTGTCTTCCCTGTTCCTAATTTCACCAATCTGGTAACCTGCATTTTTTAATAATGTGATTATAATGTTTTGATATTCACAACACCAACTATTTACAAAAAATATACTCACACGAGCTTTCTGCTTGGGTGAAGATCGGCAACATATAACAGAAGCACAATTAACTGCCAGCTCGAAAAAGGACTTCTCCAAATTCTTGTTAAGAGAAAAATCTAAGGATTTCCCATCAATGATCAAGCCAAATGCAACAGAACTTTCTTTGGCTATATTAGGATTCTCTTTTGCAGACTTGATTTGTAAGAGTCCCTCTCTAATTTGCTTTTTAATGCTTTCAAGAGAGGCCTAAGCAATCATTGTATCAGAAATCTACATAAAGACAGAAGATTTCAAATGCCAAAAACTTCAAGGCCATGTACCTTTGCTAGAGCCTCCTTATCCCCTTGTTTTTCCAAGGATAGGATATCTGGTGAATCAAGATTGATCACTATCTGTTTCATGTCTTGCCTAAGTAAGCTACAAGCATACCTGTAATGAGAATATAATTAATTTTATGTAAATATCAGAAAAAAAAAAATCCAGCACAAGCCTTACTGATGTACCCTATATTGACAGCAGTTTCCATCTTATCCCCGGTTAATACCCATATTTTGATTCCTGCCTGAGCAAGCTTATTTATACATTCAGGAACCTGCGCACACCATTAAAAAATTGTAAACTTTATCAGCCACGCAAGAATGTAAATTAGTGATGTCAATAACTGGTTTTTTTTTTTCCCCAATTTCTTTCTTGTTTTGGTGGGAGAATTCTGCAAACTGGATTTTTTTTTCCCTATTAGAAACCTCCACTTCAAAGTTATAAGAATGGGTGCCAGGTTTCAAAGTTAGAAGAGGAATGAATACAAGAATTAATTTATAATCTACATAAAGGTAAAAAATAAAAATTGTATACTGACCCCCTTTTGCAGTCTGTCCTCAACTGCTGTAGCACCAAGAAGGATCAAATCTCTTTCAATCTTATCAGCAGCTGCATCCACCAATTCATCTCGGTCTGCAACTACAGAAGCTTTGGCTTTTAAAAACTCCTTTTCCCACAACTTATATTCTCCTTCACCAAGTTCACGGTATGTGATTACCAGAGTTCTTAAACCTGCCTCAGCATATCTTTTGATATGATCTTTGGTCTCAGCCTCAAACTGTCTTCCATCTTGTGCGAGCCTTTCGAACATAACACTGAATATATGCAGAGAGATGAAAATTTTGACATCATTATTTCCAACTTACAGCTTCACATTATTAACCATAAAGCGTGAAAATGTTGAGTGAAACCTGTCTGCACCCTTGCATAAGAGTAATAAATGATTTTCCTCATTCCTTACAATCACTGACATTCTTTTGCGAGAACTGCTGAACTCTAAGACATGAAGAAGCTCGTACACCCTGGCCATCAAAATAGGGTCAGTGAACTATAAATCAGATAAAAAAAAAAAAAAAACTGATAATGTGTCAAAAATTACGATAAGGTTACATAAAGATACCTTAAGCATTTTAAATTACTTTCTTATAGTTAGCCAGATGAAAGATCATAATTGTTAACAACGAAGAAATCAGTAGTATGAATTCTTAGAGACAGGGAGGTTATATTATAAGATCAAAAAGCCACTTAGCATTAGTTTTAGTGAGCAACCAGATCAAACTCTGTCGATAATTAGAGCCAAATTACTCTCTTTTAAATAAAGATTATAGAATCTCATAACTGAGATGAAGACTTCAACTTTGAGAACTGAAGTTACAGGGAACTTAACAGCACATAGGATGGAACTATAAATAAACAAACAGCAAAAGGAGCTAGCCAACCTGTCAACCTTTTTTCCAGTCTCGTAATCCAATTCATGCAATGATATGCTTGTTTGTGTCCTTGAAAAAAACTCAAAACCAAGTTCTCTTGCAGCTATAACAAAAGCTGCTTCATCTGGTGACTCAGCTTCATAAGAAATTTCTCCTGATTCTTCATCTACATCAGGAATAGCAGTATGGCAAATTGCTAAAACTCGAAAGAATTTTTGTATGATGTCTGAATGAGGTTCATTAACCCATTGCCCATTCATTATCCTTTCATCTTTAAAGTTGAAACCCTTAATTGGCGACCGGGAGTCCACTTCATCACTATTCTGGCCCTGGACATCAGATGACACACCATCAATTTCACTTTTCCCATGGCTCCCTCTCCTCACAAGTGCCCTCTCTACTTCCGTCATACCACGACCATATCCAGTGCCTGCTATGGAACATTTAATAAACTCCATAGAGTTGCATGTCAAAGTACCCGTTTTGTCAGACAATATTGTATCAACTTGACCAAGTTCCTCATTCAAATTAGATGTACGTGCATGAGCTGGCCTGTCTGTTTCTTCATAATACATTTCCTGATCTTGGTTAATGAAAATACTCTGCAAAACTTTCACAATTTCTATGGAGACATATAGTGATATGGGAATTAGATAACCATACAACATAAGGGCAGTTAAAAAATGAAGAATTGCAGCAAGTGTTGCCCTTGTAGGGTCATAAAACACTGTTGTATCGTCTGGACGAAGATACCATCTTCTGTAACTACCAGCACTAATATCCCTTTTAGTTTCAATGCCAAAAAAGACTGAACCAATAAAGGATATCAAAACCAAGGTACTGAAAAGGATGTAGATTATCTTATCCATTTTTCTCTCAATTTTACTTCTCTTGGATGGAGGATCTGTGGCATTCTGCATCACTTTAGTATCATGGCCAGTAAAGACAACAACACCATAGATATATTCAGTGTTTTTCAGCTTAGAATCTCTTAAAAGAAGTTGTTGTAAGGAAAGTGGATATTCTTTGCCCTCATAGTGCAAGGTTCCAATGAATGAGTATAGATTTTCGTTAGGATCCTCACATTTGACCATTGCCGTAAACTTTTGAAGGGATTTTTCATCATGAAGTTGAGCTGTTACCTCCAAAGCATGCTTTAATTTTAGATTAGTTTCTCCATCAAGATTCATTGTCTCAACATAGCAAACTCCATCATCATAGCTTGATGAAAGCAGAAGAAGATCAGCTGGAAAGTATTCATCCTTAGACACTTTAATGAGATCGCCAACATGAAGTTTCTTCCATCTGGTCTCCACAAATGTATAGTTCCTACTGTACACCTTAACCTTTCGGTTGTTTGCCTCTATATCCTGAAGAAGATTAAGAAATTCAGCTAGGAAAACCTTTGGGGACAAGACATGGGACACATTAATAAAAGAAATGCCAGCATATATAAAGACTGTCAAAGAAATTAATCAAAAAAGTAAACTGACACTTCAGAGAACATAAGAGTCAAACACATCAAAAGCAAAAAAATTAAAATACGCCTGTGACTGGTCCTGTTAGTGAAATTATCGACAGAAAAAAAAAAAAAAGACAAATAAGCTACATTAACAAAAAAGCAGCAAGTAATTATATACGACAGGATGAAATGGAACTAATATCCTTTTCTAGAATCATTTTTCCAGGATTGAGGAAGATGAGCCATTTTTTACACAAGTATTAAAATCAGATACAAGCAGAAAAGAAAATAGTTTTGTGATCCTCGTTTCCTGAAACTCCTTAGATAGGTTACATTCACCTTAAGAAATCAATAGAGGTAGTATTAAATCTGTGAATAAGACCATGAAAAAATGTAAGTGTCGGTGAATTCCAAGAAAATGGAGCTTCTGGACCTATGTTTAAATAAAACTATAATTCCCATGGAATTCAGTTGGGTATTATTTATGTCATTAATAGCTACTCTAAGCATGCAGTAGTATTTGATATGTTCTTAAATAAAAGCTTGATTCCACCATGGGCAATAAATAACAATATAACATTACGTGTGAACCATTTGACAATCCTAACAAGTGTAACTTTTATTAATTGACCCTAGCAGTAGGAGGAAAATTCCATTAACGTTCATTTTGTTAATTAATTTTTGTATGTTAAAACCACAGCACCACTGCAAGCTTACTCATTATGCCAATTGAATATTGTCTAATTTTCATTAGATTCATCTATAAAAGTGAACTTCTTCGTACAATGTAGTACCTTACCTGCCATGATAGCTAATAGTGAATTTAAGAGGTGAAATTAAGAGCAATAAGAAGAATTGACATGCAAGATGAACAAGGTATTAACATCTATAAATTTTTAAAGGAAGATAACATAAAAATACTCAGACATTACCTGCTTTCTCCTCCTCCAATCTTCCACAGCTTCCTTGGCCATTGTAGCTCCAATCACAACCAACAAAGGTGCAACAATACTGAGAGCTGTATAAGGTGCCAAGGGACTAAACGAAAGACACGCCACAATAAGAAAGTAGATATTTGCAACTCTCCTAAACTGCTCAAATAAAGACTTGGGGATAAAATTAAAAGCCGTATACTTAGTGGTTGAAACATAATTGCCACTGTAATTCAACTGAACCACTTCTGGGTTATCAAGATCATTGCAGTAGACGACCCTTGAGTACCCTTTCTGCCCAATTTGGGAATGATCATCTCTGAACGAAGATTTTATACATGAAATGGAATATAGTTTGCTAAAATGTATCCTCTTTCTCCGCCGTTCAGGCATTTTTCAAATGGGTTCTCTTCTTTTCTCCTATAAGTCATGCGTTTCTCCTAATTTTGTGGAACTAATCTTCTCATTTTCCAACAGTCCACAAAAATACCAAACATGAGCACCCTAAGCACAGATTTGCATTCTTCAACATGAATAGATTACCCCCACTATAAGAAGGATGAAAGCACCAAAGTTGAAGGGGAAAAAATTAAATATAATTAGGCCAAGACTATTACCCAAAAATGGGTACATTCAGTAGAATTTGAACAGGACAATTATGTCAAGCAAAAAACTTTGCTTGATCAGCTAATGGGCTTTTTTGAATGCTCAATTTCTGTCCTTTAGCGGAGAATAGAAAATGGATGAAGTATTCTCAGAAGCTCCATTAAATACCAACATGAAAAAAACATACTTAGCTTCAATTCCACCAGTAATACAGCTAAATTATGCTGGAAAGAGTGCTGCAAAACCCAAGTTTGAGTTTGTGTGAATTCCTTACTCTCATTGAAAGCTTAAGATGTCTCTTCCTTGCGGGTTCAACCGAATTCTAAACAGAGAAGAGAAAGAGAGGAAGAAGAAGAAAAAGGTAAGCTTCGTGTGACTAGCAGTTAGCTTTGCCGCTCCTAGAAGCAAACGAATGAGAGAGACAAGGAAACATAGAAGAGAACCGACTACCAAGAAGCTTATTACTGCCTTCCCCAAAGGAGGAAAAAAAGAGAAAAAAGCAGATACAAAAGACAGTAATTACTCTTGCATGATATAATGATAGTAGTTTAGTCCCGTAATAAGTGAAGACTGGGAAATTTGGCGCAAGACTCCAAAAAGACTTTTTTGCCTTACACGTGTTATAACGTTGACGACAACAACATATTCCGTATGCTACTTCGGCTCTTCCTCTTCTTTGGTAATGTTCTTTTCTTTACGCTTTTTTTTCTTTTCATGTTTTTACCCATTATTATGAAGACTTTTCTGCCCATAATCCCGAGAGCTATTAATTGGAAGAGAGTGCCAATGTTGCATGTTATCAACTTCTTAACGCAATAACCAATCACTCTTGTCTTGTACGAGTAAGGCTACAGTTTTGGGCCTTCCTGTAAGTAAAGTTAACATGTCTTAATCACAAGTTGATAAGAACAATGTGCGAAGGAAAAAATAAAATTTATAACATTAAATTTTTATAATTAAAGAAAATGTCACTAAAACTTATATAATTGAGTATACACGTTTATATTAGTTGTGCAAACAACAACACCATTTCTCGAGATTTAATAAGTGGTTGGTACAACAGAGTATCGTCCGGACACTAGCCACGTGTCTGTTAGTCTCACCCAGACACTGAGGTTACAGTTATTGGCCCACTTCAGTAGAAAACAGAATGGCAGACATGCGTCTGATGCGACCGCGATGTTCACAGTCTTGACCTGGTGCTATACAGTACAGATAATAGGATGTTGATGCTGTTGCCGCACTGCACACACACGCACCTTAGTAGGTTTTTTTTTTCTTTTTTGGCCTTTACGTACCTTAGTAGTTATTAACGTACTATAAAAGCTTCGACCACCACCCCAAATCCCAATTCACGCAGCTATACAACTTTTCGCATACCCTACCCATCCTACCTTAAACATCTAATGAATTTCTTCTTAACCCAAAGAAATAAATCAGTTTAACTGTTTAAGTCGCACAAGAATTTCTTCTACAACATTTTATTTAATCTATTATTACTATAAAATATTAAATTCAAGTTGCAATGATATATATATATATATATATATATATATATATAATATAAGTCTCTCCGCACGTTGTGTAGTTAAATTTTAGAAATAGTTTTATGCAAAAGAGTTGGACATTTAATATCTTATTTTTATTTGAGAATCAGTATGCATTTATGACTTAGGAGATTTTGAAAAAAAAAAAAACCAAAAATGACTGTCAAACGGGAGAGATTTATTATTATTATTTGTATAAATGTATATTGTTTCAGAAAAATTATACCTTTACAACAATAACTTTAAAGTTGAAAGTGAAACACAAACCCACATAAGATTAAGTTTTATGTTTAAATTTGTTTTGGGCCAGGACCAAAAAGTTCAAAGACAGGCCCAAAGAAACAGCTGAAATAGAGGGCAAATAGAAAGGTACAGAAACAAGGACAAGGAGATTCACTACAGAAGAAAAAAAATTATTATTTTCTCATAAAATTGGGTCAAAAGATGCCTACTCAATCTTTGTAGTGGATTTGGGAATTGAAATTTTTTTGAAAGGTCCAATTTTTATTTCATAATGCTGCATGCACCTTGGCTTAAAGTAGCTTCCAAAATATGCTTGTTCAGTTTTGAAACTCTTTTGAAATTCCAGTACCATGTATTCCACACACAGTGAAATCTTGTTCCAAGATCCCCATGGAATAAAATACTATCATGAATTAAAGGAATATTTCTGTGAAATAGCAGTCAATTTGCGATGAAATATTACTTAACTTTGACAAATATACTAAGCAATATTTAATACTTATCCGATTCCATAATATATTAGCATGTAAGATTAGTAAAAATTAGTGTATCTAATTCAAGGATAAAATTAATGTAAACTTCACATGTTATAATGAAATCAATTGAGACCTAAAATTATTAAATTTACACCAGTTGAGTTGTATAGCGATAGCCAACACAGCATGTTCAATATTCTTTTGCATTATTGATTAAACAAAGAACATGATAACATATCATCTACTTGTGTAGCACACTTGCATTCAGATTCTAAGGCGACGATGTCAGAGTGAAAATTGCATTTCCATTATTTGTTTTATTTTTATTTTTATTTTTTTAAAAAAAGTGACAAACTTTTGCAAATTATGATTAAACACGCCATAACACAACCCTTAATTATGTGCATATTTATGTAAATTCACTTAAAGTTTTATAGAATTGCACTAAAATTTTAATATCCCAACTATCTCTCTCTCTCTTTTTTTATATGGCAATATGAAAATTCCTTGACCTTCTACAAACTACCAAAATCTTAATTATCACAACTCTAATGTTACATACTAATGTATAAGCCACCACTATATATATATAATTAGAAGTTAAATAGGTTGTTCCAAATCTAAAATGCGTAATTAATGGACACATACAAATAAATAATCACTATTAAGAATCAAAATCTTCAAATCCTTAAAAAAAAGAAAAAGAAAAAAAAGAGGTTAATAATAATAATGCTGCAATTTTTCAATTTGTGGCCTACAATTGAAAGGTCTAATCCTAACACATGAATACAATGATCATATGGGGAAACTTGAAACTTCATTTGAGGCCCATAACTGAACGGTGTTGTTTAGCCTGGCCCATTGTTGTAAACGGTAAAAAATCAAGAGCTAAAGTCGTTACATGCAGGTTGGTAAGAAGTAAAGAGGGTGGAATTGTAAATTGTATAGTCACTATTTCTATTCCATCCTTTTGTAAATTAAAACATATAATCACGGAACATGTAGACGAGGAGTGGGTCTTAGTCTTTGATTCTAGTCAATAAAAATGAGAATGTGATCCAATAGCTTTGTTTCCTAGGCTCATGGTCAGGGTTGATGTCTATGAATATACTAAAATTAGACTCAACTAAGATTGAGTCCCTCTAGTGATTTCTGCAAATCGCCAAAGGCTACTTGTTATGTTATAGCAACAGCTTACAGCTATGACTGCTTACAAGTTTATAATATAATCAATTATTTTATGAAAGGCTTATGTTAGTTGTTAAAGTTAACGATCAAACTTGTGTATATTTTTGGAAAATTTTCACAGTATTACTATAATGTCTTTTATTATAATTATTTTTTGTGTCTTTCAAGAGCATAGCTTCTCTCTCAAACCCTAACTGATTGAGAAAATTAAATTAAAATTTTAAACTATACTTTTACATGTTTGTCCTTGTTATGAAAATAATATTAAAAATCTTTGAACAACTTATCATATTGGTTTCTATTTTTGTCGGTTTTTATAATAGACAAATATTCTAAGAATATTTTCCAACTAAGTATTGTATTTGGTTTCTAATGTTCCATCTTAATATTAGGAACATTATACCAAACGAAATTTAAACTTTTGACCCATGCTTTAGTTTCTGTTTAATTTTTTCTTTTTGGGTGTTAATTGGCTTGTATACAAAAAAAAAAAAACCTTTTATATTAAAAAATAATTTTCTTCTTCAATGATGATTTTATAACAAAATTATGAATAAGAATCCATTTAACATGATAATTACATAATGACCAAGATATGCGTTTTTTCATAGATATAATGGGATTCTTCCATATTATATCCCCTTATTTTAGTACTAAAACATTATAATTGAATATGACTTTCTACAAAATTTATAATTTTGTACGACTGTATTAATGACTCTATTTTTGTATTCAAGTAACCAAACTTAATTTTGTTTTCATTAATCTTAAATGAAACAACTTATATAATTGTAAAAAATAAAAGTTAAGCAGTTGAATTATTGTTAGAATAATATGAACTTATAATTATTATTAGATAAGTTTGTGACTATTTAACAATCATATTTAAATTCTGATTAATTTTTGTTGACTAAATAACATTTTTTTATATAAAAAAAAACCTACATAATTGTGTAGAACATAATGCAACTTTTGTAAGTTACATTATTGAGTCATTTTCATTTTTTAGAGCAATCCCATCTGCTTAACTCTTGTAATAAATGGACAAATGAGTAAATGATTTTAGTTGAAGTCAAGTAACTTTATTTATATTTTTTTTGGGATAAACACAAACAAAGAAACATGAAGACACATAAATAAGTGTGCAAAGTTACAGCTCAAGGGTAAACGTTGCAACTAATTTTCTTTTTATATCATGCATGAAGGATTAATTAATTGCAATTCAAACCTCAGACAGGGACTGCTATTGACTTCATGAGATTATCATACAAAACGACAGCGGCGTTTCCGTTCACCCCGAGTCTCCTTCCTATTCCGCTGCCCCAGGCAAATACGCCCTTCCAGAAAACAAAAAGAAAAAAAAAAAAAAAAAAGAACGAAAAATTGCCGATACAATCTATAAGCTACGATATATTCATTCACCTACTTGAACTGAAATCTCTTCTCTCACACTCTCCCCTTCCCTCACCCTCAAATATTTTTCCCGATTATTTTCCCCATAAATTATTCTCTGCTTCCAAGGACAACTTGAATGACTCTCGCTCAGTCTCAGAACAAAAGAGAACGGGAAAAAGGAGCTTCGCTTTAATTTTTCTAGTTTTCTTTTTTAATCTTTTTTTCTGTTAAAAAAAAAAAAGAGAAAAAAACGGTGACAGATTCGATCCCAGAACCTAGGCTTTTGGACAGTTTGGTACAGAAAGACAAGCACAGAGACAGAGAGATAGAGAGAGAGAGAGAGAGTGTCGAAACCATCTGAAACATCCTTAATCATCTTCATGGTCATCAATCATAGTCTTCAGAGTTTCAACTCCAAGTGGTAGTTGATTGAGCAATTGAACAGCAGCTGAATCGGTATCGTTTTTTCTGGGATTCCCATTTCTCTGACCCGGTCAGATTCAGGTCTGCTTCAACTAAGACTTACTTGGTACCGAAACCCTAGCTTAGTGCTTGTTTATCATAAATCTACAGCTTCAATTCACTGCTTTCGAGTTTCAATCAGTTAAATGGCAATATTGCCTAGCTCCTTTTCTGTGATGATCAACACATTTATTTTTACTTTTTTGGATTTTTCTCTGGGGGTAAGTCTCTTACCTCATTAATTCGTTGGTTTTATGCTTTCATTGATGAAATGTATATAACGGCTTCAAGTTTGTGGAAGATGGAAATTCTAGGATTCAAATTTTGTGTTTTTTGAATGGGCTTGTGAATTTGTAGCATTTCTATAAATTGTATTTCATATATTTATTTTTGATGAAGCAAAGAGCTGTAGTTAAAGAAAATAAAAAAGATGCAAATATTTTCAATGGTATGATCTGTAAGTTGCTGTCCAAAGGCATACACTCACGGTTTGTGCAAAGGCAATTAGAAGCCATGGATTTATATTACTTTTTTCTTGTTGTGTCTCTCCTTTAATTTTAGGTGGAGGGAGGATACAGATAGAAATTTGCCAATGGTTATCATTAGCGCAAAGAAAATAGCAACCTTTTATAATCGATAGTGAAAAACAATGAAAATTTTGGATTCTTCACTGCTCCATGTATACAGAAATGAAGGCCATATTTATGTGTGTCATCAAAACTCCTCTAGTTTTATGTGGTTTGAATTACTTTGCTATTCAAGGCTGGAGTGCTGAACATGGCAAAGTGGTGTTTATACCCAGAGGAACAAGTAGCTTTAGTCCTGGTAACTTTAGGAGGAGGGTTTATGGCAATTTGATATGCTACTAGGAAAACCATTGCAGCGCTAGAAGATGTAGATGAAGTGTTCATGACCTTAGAAGTAAGTTTTATTTGGATTGGACAGATACTAATAGAAAAGGTATTATGATAACTCACATTCCTTCATGGCAGGCTGGAGTTTGCCAATGAAGTCATAATAGATTTTGGTATGGCTATTTCTGACATGCTGAAGTAAGTAGTAGTACTGACGAGTAAGTGTGGATAAAGTTTATAATTAGTAAGCGTGGCTTTTTATTATTTTTAGTTAATAAGAATGGGTTTTTGAAGGACAAATAGACAAATTGCATTTATCTGTTGCCTGAGACAGATAAAGGGAATATTTGGTGAAGTCTTGCTTCTTTAGGTATATTGAGGAGCTCAAATTATTGGTAGATTTTATTTTACCTGCGCAATCTTGGGAAGGTGGCTAGAGGTTTTCAACCTTTAACTGTTTAATAAAATTGGTATGGTACTTGCGAATCTTTGTCATAAAACGACAAAATTTTGGATTAGGTTTTCCTTAAACCTTGAAACATTTTGGATTAGGTTTATAAAATACGTGGAATCTCATTTCCTAGTTATTTGGGGAGGAATGATATTCCGTTTTAGGAAGTTTTCTATATATACATTATACAAACAGCAACTTCTCCACTTTGTTATACCTACTTTCCTCATTTATTTCTTTTCTGCCTTCAAATTTGTCATGGCGTGCATTGATGAGTTCCTAGGAATTTGATTCTTTTGATGAACCAAATAGAGCTATGAATGACTGTCTTAGTTAGAATTCATTCCATATGTGATTGTACATCCAATTATTAGAGAATTAAAATATATATTCTGTTCAGTAAAGCTAGGGGACATTTAGCTTAGAAAATGCTTTCAACTTTCCATTTTTAGTTTTTATTTTCTGAACATAACTATCGTATTCATTATCTAGATTTTAGAAGACATGTTTGCTTATTAAATGATGAAATTTCCATTTCTTGATTTTCACAATTATGTCTAAATGCCCAGAATAACCATGATTCTCGGTACCTCATGCACAGTGCAATAGCAACACAGACACGAGTTCATTCTGGAAGATCAATCTCTCCCTCCATATCTGTGCAGCATATAAAGTTGCTTTCAAATTGCTTGCTAGTTTAT
The DNA here is from genome assembly GCA_003255065.1 of Cercis canadensis. Taxonomy (NCBI): domain Eukaryota; kingdom Viridiplantae; phylum Streptophyta; class Magnoliopsida; order Fabales; family Fabaceae; genus Cercis; species Cercis canadensis. The sequence continues at coordinate 1,026,405 of QAOA01003736.1, read as the reverse complement.
GTGCTTTGAACCCCCCTTATCATTCAAGGGTGTTGAACTCATGTTCCTTTTTTCCTCCCCTTTTCCTCTCAACAATGGAGCTCCTCAAATTTCTTTCTTTACTATTGTAGATCTAGCCCAGAATTTTGTATTGAGAAACTGTTCACAAAATTGGAGCTCCCTCTGGTTTTTACTTCTTTCTTGTTTCCTCAATGAGAGCTCCACGTGTTAAAATTGTATCTGCATCTTAGTAACCTGCAGAGAAGGCCCAATCATATCCCAAGAAAGAGAGGCGGGGGAGGGATGCTGCTGATGCTTGTTATAGGCATCGTCCCTGATACTAGCCAAGAGTGTAAATTTGCACTAGCCTAAAGCCACAGACAGAGGCAAAGGGCAGGTGGTAGAGTTAGGAATCTATATTTTTTAAATAAAAAGATAAGGGAAACTAAAAAATGGCACCACATTTTCAAGAAAATGCAGAAAATGTCTTTTTGGTGTTTTCAAATTTTCAAAGATATGAGGTCCAGCTTTTAGGAAATGAGAACAGTAAATAGCTTACCAAGCGTGCTTTCTGATGTAATTCCCTTTTTTTTTTTAGTGAAAATGAAAAAAAGAAAAAGAAAATAGGTAAACCAAACAGACCTTCGAGTTTGTTTCCCTTCAGGGTTTGGGATCTACAGATGATAGTTTCTAATTCTTGTAATGATTTGTCTTTATGCTTGTTGGAGGGCTGGAGGGATCTATGGGTAGTGTCAATGGTTAATTTTTTTTTAATTTTGTTCAAGGTATCTAATGTGAGTGGGTCCCATATGTTGCATAGGTCTAAACTAAAACTGGGTAGTATAAGTTTTTTTTTTTTTTTTCTTAAAAAATAATTAATATTATGGTCTGAGTGAAGAATGAGATTTCTTTTCCTAAAAAAAATTAATAATGGCATACTGAGTAGATTGCATATTTTGGTAAGAATTAGGGTAAGTTGAATCTAGTTAGAGGTTGTGCCATGTTTAAAATTAAGGTTTTAATGTACAGTGCATACTGGTTGGAATAAAGTTAATTTGCCATTCGGCTCACTGATAGTTGTTGTTACTGGTATGCATGGTAAGAGTATAGAGGGACATAAATCCTTTAAAACCCTTTGGAATGGAAGCATGATATAGATCTTTTGCTTGGGCAGTAGATAGCCACTCAACTCTATGCTAATATAAGATCATTATTGGTATATTAGTTTGTGAAGCATGTTATGATGTGAAATTCAGGAACATCTTTATCAAATAATTGCTTGAACCATGAGGGTTTAGGAATTCTTCCTGCTGTTTGTGATTTATTCCCTGTTCTTGTAAGTTATTAATTTTCTATATGCGTTTTCTATATTAGTGTTAGGATTGCCTCTTTTGTTTTTATTTGTAATAATATGTGATCCTTTCTCCCAATTATGTAATCTAATAATATTTGTTTTAATTTGTAGGGTCAATTGATCAACTTTCTTGAGAAGTGGGCCCCTTTTTCCCATGTTTGCTGAAGATATTGGAGACTGATATGATATCTTATGCACCTACCTATTTACTTGCGGTGCTAATTTGATACCTTTGGTTCTTGTCTCATGCTGTATTAGTTGTGTAACTTGTAGTAATGTGTGTTCAATTTTGTTACATCAAGTTGTCTTATTAGCAGATACAAATATACTCGATATATAAGATAAATTATTTGGTATTAGTTGACATCAGCTACTATTCGATTAAAGCATTAGAGGTTACATTATATTGGAGTTGAAAGGAAAACTTTGGTTGGCGGAGAAAATCAAAACCATCTTCGTAATGTTGCTGGATACACTTTCTTGTTTGTTTTGAGGGAAGGGGAAATGCTACCAAATTGGACGAAGCATCACTTTGATTTGATGCTTGCCTCTTCAGTATTTCATCTATACATATTAAGTGGTACATCTAGGAGTCAACAGAGTTTGTTAGTTATGATATAAGAAGAAAAATGGAGCATGTATCAGAAAAAAGATTTCCTCTCGATGCGAAAGATTATAAATTATATGAAGAAGTTGGTGAAGGCGTTAGTGCCACTGTGTACAGAGCTCTCTGCATTCCACTCAATGAGATAGTTGCCATCAAGGTTCTCGATCTAGAAAAGTGCAATAATGATCTGGTATGTAGATTAAGTGCAATAACTTCACTATATTGTTTTCATATTTTGCTCTTGTTCTCTATTCACTTAAATTGTGTTGTCACTGCTTGCTTGGATTCAATGGCTTATGAAAATATAAAGGATGATTTCAATCACCATTATATTGTTGATGCTAAATTATGTACTTGTGTCTGCATGTGCTCTTTTAGTGTATTCACTTAAATTATGTAGCTACATGATTGACTTAAGTTGCTTATAAAAACATATAAGATTGATTTCAATCATCAGTTTGTAGTTTGATGCTAAATTTTGTGTGTGTGCAGGCATGTGCTTGCATTTGTGTGTACTGCATTACTGTCATTTTTTATGCATTCTATACACCATAATTTCACAAATTTTGCAGGATGGCATTCGGAGAGAGGTGCAGACAATGAGCTTAATTGATCATCCAAATGTTTTACGGGCACATTGCTCTTTCACTGCTGGACACAATCTTTGGGTTGTGATGCCATACATGTCTGGGGGATCCTGCCTTCATATAATGAAATCTTCTTATGCTGAGGGTTTTGAAGAGCCTGTTATTGCTACTTTATTGCGTGAGGTTCTCATAGCTCTTGTCTATCTTCACGCCCATGGGCACATACATAGAGACGTTAAGGTATTGTACTTCATTTTACCTAATATTTTACCTTGTCTTTAAAGAAATGCTGCTTTTGGAATTGAATATTGAGTATCCAAAAGGGCTAGAGTTCTTGATCATAACCAATTGAAATTATGCATCTTCGAGTCTGAACAAACTTTGTTTTCTACTTTCATGGTCTTTACACTTGGGAATTTGAATCTGAATTCAAGATTTTATTAACTTTTTATGTGTGTGAATTTCCGTCTGATCATCTTTCCTCCACATGTTGGATTTCTGGTCTTTTCCTTTTTGCCTCTTACGGATGTTCATAAATATGTAGGCTGGGAATATTTTGATTGATTCCAGTGGTGCAATCAAATTAGCCGACTTTGGGGTGTCAGCATGTATGTTTGATGCCGGAGATAGGCAACGTTCGAGAAATACTTTTGTTGGGACTCCTTGCTGGTATCATTCACTTTCCTAGAAGTCTCCCACATAAATATTATATGAATATATGTAACCTGGCTTTGATCATATGTCTATTGAAGATATAAATCCTGTCTATTTCCCCCAGGATGGCTCCTGAAGTTATGCAGCAATTACATGGATATGACTTTAAGTGAGTGTCTTCTATCTTCCTTACCCCCTTTAATTTCTTGCTCTCTCCTTTTTTTTGGGGGGGGTTCAAATTGTTCCCTGATATCTTAGTGTTTGCTTTTCTTCACATTTATTTTTATTTTCTTTGTAAACAGAGCAGACATTTGGTCATTTGGTATAACAGCACTTGAACTTGCTCATGGTCATGCCCCATTTTCGAAGTATCCACCCATGAAAGTAATTTACTCATCTTCTGAATTCACTTGATGTTCCTACTGGTAGCACTTCTATGCTGCTTGTTTATGTGACCTCATATTTGATCTTTTTCTGGCGTTATTGATGCAGGTTTTGCTTATGACTTTACAAAATGCCCCTCCAGGTCTTGATTATGAAAGAGACAAGAGATTTTCAAAGGTTTGTGGTGTTCAGTTGAAACTTTGTAGCACCTTTCACTTATAAAGATTGTTATTTAAATTGCTCCTCCTCCCTTCTAGTCTTTCAAAGAGTTGGTAGCCACCTGCTTAGTAAAGGACCCAAAGAAACGTCCGAGTTCAGAAAAGCTTTTAAAGCATCACTTCTTTAAACATGCTCGCTCCACTGAATATCTAAGTCGCACCATTCTGGATGGCCTTGCTCCACTAGGAGATCGTTTTAGGATGCTGAAGGTTTGCTGTCCATTTCCAAATTCTTCTTCTGATCTGTGTAAGGAGTTTGTGGGGCTGCTTTTGCTATCATTCCTCTTACTTGTTTTTGTGTTCCAGGCAAAAGAGGCAGATTTGTTGGTGCAGAACAAGGCTCTTTATGAGGATAAGGAACAATTATCTCAGGTGGGTTCATTTTAAATTTTGTGTAATACAATTGTGCTTCTGGCAGTCTTGCATGTTAGGTTGTCATATTCTAAGCTCGTGCCCTCATATTGTCAAGATTAAATACGTGTTGCTTTGCCAAAATTTGTTCTTTATTCTAACTAGAAAAATAAACATGCACTGTTCCCTTAAAAGGTTAATTTCTCTCGTATTTAAGTTATCCGTTTGTCCTGTTCCAATGTTTCAACTAAAGACACTGCATATGTACATATGTTATCATACTTGCAGTCAAAACTTGATAACTCCTTCATGATCTTATGCCCCGCTCTGTGTTTGCTTCCTGTACTCCTTGCAATTTGTCATGGTCAGAATTATCTTTCAATTATATTTTTCTTCTTATTAAATTTATTTTTCTTTGAAAATGAAATTACTATATTAAGTAAATGTTAAATATGAAGCATCACAAATGTTGAGATTACCTGGGATTTTGTCTTGATTGATCTGTTGTGACATACTTTTTTGTTAATAAGTAATGAGCTTTGTCATTATTTAACACTTAAAACATTTTCTTTTTGCTTACTGAACCAAAAAAAAAAAAGTAGTTTGTTAATGAGAAAGGATTATGTAAATTAAATGTGTATGCAAAGATAATTAGACATCAATATTGGAATAAATCTGTCATATATAAAATGCACCAAAAAGTTATCAAGGTTAATTGATTTTTTGCTCTGCTCCGGTTCAAGGAAAAGGAGACATCATAAAGTTGATATGTTTTTATAAATTATTGGCAGAGAAGATATTAAATGGAAGGAGGAGTTATTTGCAGAATTTGTTTGGAACAGAAGAATAATTGTTAATCGATTTCATTTAAAATGTTTGTCTAAAATAAGAGATTGATGAGACTAGGAAATGCCAGGGTAGATTGTCTTGTTTGAAGTTGCTTTCTCTAAAGGTATAGGAGTACTCATGCTTTTGTATATCTATATGTTGAATATGTATGTTGTGCGCATAGATCAATTCTTATACTTTCAACCTTGAGGATTTTTAAAAATCCAATAGATTTTAATTTAAACCCTGTTTAACTTACAGAAAGAATATATTCGAGGAATTAGTGCCTGGAATTTCAACCTTGAGGATTTAAAAAGTCAAGCTGCTCTTGTAAGTATTTTTTCACCTTCCTACTTTATCCCTCCCCCCCCCAACCACTCCAAAAAAAAAAAGAAAATTTAGGTGGAAAATTAGACTTAGAAATTGTTTGCGGCTTTATTACTCTTCACCTTGTAACTGGCCTATGTGTCGCCTACAGATTCAAGATGATGACATGCCAAATGTGGAAGAGCCAGATATGGGTAAGAAGCAAAAGGAGAGGACTGAGGACGTTGGGGTTGCAGCAGAGGGGCTATCTGCTTTAGAAGCTAATCATTCAAATGCTGCATCCACGCTGGACAAGGAGGTACATTATTGTCCTGAAATTATTTATTATTATATTTATCTTCTTGAAATCCTCACTTTCCTTATGATGTTTGAACTCTAAACTTTTTGTTTGAAGTATGCTCTTTATGCCTGGATTCATTCCTATGTTGGCATTTGCATTATGTCTTATTTCAGGATGGCTTCAACGATCTTCAGGATTTGGATAGTTCACTTGCTTCATTTCCTATTAAACCTCTTCAAGCACTTAAGTATGATTATTCCCTGTCTCTATTTTTATTTTTTTCTTCCGTTTGGTGGTATTTCCATCTTTTCTATTGCTAGTTAATTTTTTGATCATGATATCATATGCATTACAGTGTCCATACAAGTTACTAACAGTAAAACTTTCCTCCCTAATGTTGCATGTGGGCCTTCATCTTTCTTTTATCTATTACCTGGAGTGATAATCATGTTTTACAAAATATTACAAGTTAACAATGTAGTTTCCCAAATAAAAAAATATATATTTTCCATTCGAAGTTATATCATTTGATGTGTGATACATGCAGAGGTTGTTTCGATGTTTGTGAGGATGATGTCAATAATACTAGTCCAAGAGACTTGGATCAGGATTATGGAAGGGATGAGAATGAAAGTTCTGGGCCAAGTAGTTCATTGCCACAAAATGCTATAACCGAGCATAAAAAGTTTTTGAGTGGTTCCCTGCTTCCTGATAATTTCCTTTCTCCCAAAAAGGTCGTTACTGATGGAGACAGGTAAAATTTTGTTTTTTTTTTCCCCGAAGGTTACAACAACTCAATTACTGCTTCATTTTACTCTTTTTTCTGGACTAATTACTAGAAATTTCACTTAGATACTTGCCTGGAAAAGTTTTATTTATTTATTTATTTGAAGGAGTTTAGGTGACTAAAAATGATTATCTGGAATTTGTAACTAAACCTGCAGTGCAGTGTCTGTTGCACTTTTTTTCTTCTGTCTGTCTCTTTATCTCTTTTATTTCTAAGAAGTATCATATATAAACGTTTAATACTTGCATTACTAGCCTTATTTACTATACAAATAGAGAAAGGCGATTCCCTAGTTTGGAATCTAGTTTTTTGCTTTTCTCAAAAACACAAAACTGTATATTTATCCACAAATAAAACTCAAAAATTAAAAATAAATAAATAAATAAAGCTTTTTGAATAAAACTGTTTCCTTAAACTTTTTGTACCCAATCTCACCCTCTAAGGAAACAGTTTTATTCAAAGGGCTTTTTTTCTTTATAATAATAATAAATAAACATCTTGCATGCACTCCCTGCATGCGAAGAGGCTTGTGAAAAAATACATGCATGCTAGAATTTATGGCATGTAATCTTTATGTTGAAAGTTTGTTTGTATTTGAGCTGTGAGGTTTAGATAATTTTATTATCTAGTAGATGCACATGTTGCATATTTGAGTTGCAGTATTATTGTGTCTAATCTGATATTAATTCTCTTTCTTAAAAGGGACTATCTGCAAACAAAATATTACTGTGAGCGAAATCATAGTGGTCCTTTGCTATATCGGCAGAAGAGAGACACCAACAACCTTTCATCTGGTATGCTTCTTTGCTATTTTGTTATTGTGATTGCTATCATCATCAGCTGTGTCATATTCCTTTTTTCATGTCTAGCTAGATTTTTTACATGTTTAATCTGAAAGCAAAACTCATCTGCAAATGGGTGTACCTTTTTTAATGCTTTTTCTATATGCAGTTGATGATGCATCAGAAGGAGCAGTCGTCCAACGTAAGGGGCGGTTCAAGGTCACATCTGCAGATCTCAGTCCGAAGGTGTGTGTCACATGGTGGATCATAGCTACTTTCTTTAGCTTGAAACAATTCAACACTCTGATTCATATCTGTAGACAACTTATAACCGTTATATTCAGTTTTTTATATCATTCTTTACAAATATGAATTGAGGTTTGTGTGTTCACATTACTCAGCCCTAATGTATCCTATGTATTTATAATCATCTTCATGTATTTACAATAGGTTGCAGTTCCATAATCCTTTTACCAATCTGTTATAGAGGGGGATAAAAATGAAAGACCCTTGTGTGAGCTTAAGATTTTGTGGTATGAAGACATGCCTATTGGTCTGGGCATAATTAGGAGGATGACCAACCTTCTGAGCAATATGAGCAAATTAAATATAGAAAAACTGTATACAGCTAAAGATGGCCTCATACATATCAGAGTATATCTGGACGATCTCATTTGTCAAAATTTGTGCCATGCCATTTGTTACCTTGTGAATGATATAGAAAGTTTTGGTTGAATTTTTTTTTGTTGTTTGATGCTTGATTTCATTATTAATGAGGATGGAACTTAGGTGATTTATGTTTTTAGGCAATGGCTTTGTAACCATTGCCATTTCTTTTATTCATTCAGGGTCCTCAGAACTGTAATTTTGGCCCAGCTTGTGGAGGTCCAACCAGTCCACCAAATCAAAACTTTACATCTGCCTCTATTCTTCCATCACTGCAGTGCATTTTGCAACAGAACAGTTTGCAAAGGGTATGGTTCTGTTATATTTCTTTCTTTTCTGGTTAAAATAACAAATCTAAGAGCATGTGTTATTCTCCAATGAATTTTGACAGGAAGAAATTGTCAAATTAATAAAGTATGCGGAGCAATCTTGTGGTAATGCCTCTCATCTTCCAATTGTATGCATTTCCCCTTAAAACCATGGCAATTCTGATTTGTTTGATTTGATTTTCTTCACTTCTTTCAGGTAAGAATACAGAATCAGCAGAGGCAGGGATAGTTGATCTTTGGCAGGTAAATGATTACCCTTAGGCTTGGAGATTAAAAGACTGCTATCCTATTGTAGTCTGATACAGGAAAGCTTTCTCTAATCATCATTATGGGTGAAATAACATTATTGCTTGATATCAACAGTTCCCATGTTTAGTAATTGTACTAGAGGTCAACTCCTTAAATTAGAAATTTTGTTGATCTTTTCACTCAAGCAGTCAGGCAATCAAGAAACTAAACTGGTGGTGACCCATTTGATTTTTTTTTTTCTTTT
>QAOA01003736.1:887306-1017760 GCA_003255065.1 Cercis canadensis | reverse complement strand
TGGCGTTGTTTCGATTTGTGTATTTAAAAATATAAATTTTCTTAGACTTGCGTTTTTTACCTGAAACTGATAAAGAGAATAGAATAAGACTGTATTTTTGTGCATGCCATGACTTTTCTCCTTGAGTTTGTCCATATTTAAAATGGTTGAGTTGAGACACATGGTACATATTATTAAAGAATTCGATAGTTCAGGACAAAGTTGGCACAATCAAAAGTTGAGAGATGAATTAGAAATAAAACAACTTTGCTTACTGTTTAATTGAATGATCTCATATTTTTTCAACTTCCAGGTACCACCTGCAACAACTAGGGAGAGAGAGCTGCATTTGCAGGTGATTCAACTCCAACAGAGGTATGTAGATGTAATTTAATAAATTCTTATTCTTGATCCTTGTGTTTTCATTTCTCATAATCTTATTATCAACCCTTAATGTCAGCATGGGGAACCTTGTTGAGGAATTGCAAAGACAAAAGATGAAAAATGCCCAGGTATGCACTTAATCTGGGTGTCATGATTGCTCTTTTTATTTGTGCTTGTATATGGCTTTGGATGGTCTGTGTTATTTTTCTACTATTTATCTAACGTACAACTTGAGATTTCTGTCCTAGAGAAATATAGATGACTTTTTGCACTTGAGTTATTGATTCTTTTTTCTTCGTTCTGACTTTCTATTAGAATTCTATTAACTTAAAAATGGATTTTATCTCACCTTCTGTTTGGTTTACAGTTAGAGAAACAATTGAACTTTATGGTCAATAGAGGGGAAAAGTGAAAGAGAAAGATATTTAACGTTGTGATGGTTTGACTGATCCACCAACAACTGATGTTCAGTGATAAAAGTTCCTGGATGGTCTGCACAGTACTTGAGGGATGGGGCGCCTCAGTTGTATTAGTGTACCGAGTGTGAACTTGAGTTTAAGGCAGACACCAATTTTGAGATGCTATTCCTTGAGTTTCTCGTGTAAAATGTAATTTATTGACCAGAAAATGTAATTAAAACATGCTTCTCTGTCTATCTTTCTGTCTGTGTGTGTGCGTTTTGTTTGTTACAACTATAGATTTTAATCCATATTAAATAAAAACTCTTAATTTTTTATACTGGGACTGCCTAAATTGAGACGTTTGATGAGAATCAATGTTGTCCGCTCTCAAGGTCAGCGACACAGTTCATTTGTTTTTTTTTTTTTTTTTTAAAAAAAAAAAGAATGCAGAGTAAATAATGATTGGTACCTTAAACTCCTCACACTTCTCATCAGAAAATGTTCACAGTTCTCACAGATTCACGGTAATTTGAAGCAACATATACAAACATATACCAACTGATTAAAGTGCCAGCGGTAATTAATGAATTCACAATGGATTTTCCGTATTGAATAGAGTGAGATAGAGCAATAGCCAACTGTGCATGTAACTCATCCCAGAATGAGGCTGAGCTTTAAGGCTGTTCTTCATACCAATTTTTGTAAAATTTGACAGTTTAGCAGCAACTTGTTACCAAAGGCGATTGTCAATGACGGCAGATATAATGGCTTTCAGTGTCTCCTGCGTAACATATCGGAAGGATGAGTATGGCTAGTTAATTGTTTCAGAAACGACACATGAAACAGTTAACAGTACCGTAGAATGGTCTTTAAGACCAAGAGAGAGCACTAATGCCATAGAGGAGCCGTGACAACTGCAAATCACAATTGCAAAGTGAATATGATATTCAAAAGAAGTAATACTAAATTAGCAAACTCATACACACGGCTCTATCAACAGGTCTTTTACAAGTATCTCATTGAGGGAATTTCTCAAACCGATATTTGTTTAGAGGAATAATTACAATTTGAAGTCAAAACAGCCGAGATTATATGTAATGACCGGTAAGACAGTTTCTCTTAACAAGGTATACCTACCTGATGTGCTCAATCAGCTGACGTGCACATGCTACTAACATCGGCTGCATCAGTGTATCAAGTGAGGATCAAGTATAACCTTCATAGAGAGGATCAAGATGAAAAAATAATTGCAAACACAGTCTAGCTTACCTCATCCCGTTTGCCAAAAATAACAGAAACATTGAATGTTGGATTAATTGACACCCCTTCTTCTTTCCTATTAGTGAAAAAACATGTATATGTGAGCATACCCTTAATCATAATTTCCTTCAACATTCACATTTTTCAAGGTACATCAGAACTTCAATTCCAATCTAAGCCAATGAGATCTTTGCATTATACCAAAATGTATTACTATTATCCAAGTCCACAAACATTTCACTACAATGACTTTGTCTTCGGCAAACTCAGTTGACCAGGAAATCCTAACTCAGTTGTACTTTGTGTAGTTCTCTAACCTGACCCTTTACCATCCAGGCGAACTCTGTCAAGATAATTACCTGAAACCATATCCTGCATCCTAGTATGTATAATTAAGTTACCAAAATCTTTAACAACATAACCGAAACCTTGTTCTTTCAAAATTTTATGGGTATAGTAAATTAGTATCCCTTCATCACTAAGAAAAGTCCATTCCCCGAGAAATATAAATGAAAGCAATGATATTACACAGAAGCCACATTCAGACCTGGCATGCAATATTGTCCCCAAGGTTCCTACTTGTGTAGCAATAACCTGAGAAGTAGTCAAAAATTAGAATTTAGAACTGTCCCCATAAAATATTCAGATGCATGTCCACTAGTACTCACCATAAAATTATCTTCATAACTTGAAATGATAACCTCTGTTTTGTTTCCCTGACAAGTAACCAATTCACTCAGCATTAATGACTGAACTTTAAGTATCAGTATATAACTATTAATTACAAAAATAAAACAAAAGGTATACTATATCAGTGAAAAGTAGCCTTCGGAATCTCATATGCAGCTGTCAGTTTTACCAACAGATTTCCGCTTAGCAAAAGCCAAAATTACACATATGGGTAAAAAAAAAAAAAAACCTTTAGATTGGTGCTTACCAGCCATAAAGCGCACTTATATAGCTATCTGAGCCTTTTGTGTTTAAACAGATTCAGATGGTCAGACAACTGAATCTTAACAAATATGTAAAAGATTACAGGCTCATGACGTTGAATGTTGAAGGTCCAGTGGGCTATAGAAAATTTATATGCACTGCATACAGTAACTTTTCCCAGTGGATTGTATATCTTCATAGAGATTATTTTGGCAGGTTATCTTACTGGGAAAAATATTGCCAGCTCAAAACTTGATAATCAGTAACAAACTTATTCGTACTTTATTAACCAGGTAAACCATCTCAATAAATCTGCAATTCGTTTCTGCCTGCCTCAGGTGCAGGTTGTCTTCCTTCTCTATTTGCTCAGGCTTACAGTGATAGTAAAAATTAGACAAACAACTAGAGAAAATCCGAGATATCTCACTTCCTTCAATTCATTTGCCCTTGAAACAAAAAGCAAATACCAGAGTCCAATCTGTCCCCAATGTAATTGGGGAGGATTCAAATCCTCTCAAAGTACAGTTCAGGTGCACTTGGATAGTGGATATAGTCATTGATGTTCTCATGAATGAAGCTTTTCAAACAAATACTCAAACTTTCGATTAAAAAAATCGAAGTCATCCATATATTCAGTCTCTAAAGTGCATAGAGCTAAACCCAGTAGGAAATAACTATAAAACTGTAATTTAGTAAAACGGAATGGAATTGACAAATATGCGAACAGGTTAGGGGTAAGAAGTATTACATCAATAAAACTCTGCAAACTGACTTCTTCTATCGCTAATTACTCAAAACACAGATTGATAAACATTCAAAAAAAAAAAACCCTAAATCTCCAGATTANAACCCTAAAATCTCCAGATTAAAAAAAAAAAATCACAGAAAGGAACACAGCCGAATGTACCTTGATTTCCAGCGAGAATTTCTTGTGGGGAACAGGAAATCCTGCGTCTGAAGCTGAACTTTTCCCTATATTCATTTTCACACCGAGAGAGATCGACAATCAGATATCAGAAGCAAACGAGTTCGAAAAGTTGAGGAGTCAGAGTTCGCGGCAAAGAAATAGCAGTCACAATTCACAAACACAATGGTCTCAAATAAGAGCTCCTTTTAGTGGAGCTTGAGTTTGTTTCAGACTCTTTTCTAGAAGAAACACCAATTAATTCAATTATATCCATTCTTGGGCCACCTTCACAGCCTAGTATTAACCCAATGGGTCGCCATTTTGGGCTTGGGAGCGAGAGCGTATATATTGTTTTTATTTTTAAATTATCATTTGCAACCAAAAAAAAGTTTTATTTTAAAGGCTGAAAATTAAATTCAGAGTTTTATTTTCAGGAAAAAAAAAATTGAAATGCTTTATCAAATGTTATCTTCTTGATAAAAAATAATAATTTTTAAAAAATACAATAATATAATTTTCTTCCTAATAAAAGTACAAATAATATCAATCACTTCTTTCTTCTTTTTCTAGCTTCTGCTAATAACAAGTTCAACCTGTCTTTGGCGGCGGAATGGTGGAACTGTGTGAGTATGAATATGATGCCATATTGTGATAATCTATATTTGTTTGGCCTATATACGTAAAAGATTTTATATAAGTTTATCTTCGAATAACTTTCTATAAATATTATTATATTAATATAAATTTCAAATTAAACAGTTATAATTATTTAATTAAAATATTTGATAAAATGCTTATATAAAATAGAAAAAAATGATACTTGCAAATTTAGGTGTTGATGTCTAAAAAATTACTTAAATTGATTGGATGTAAAATAATTTAAAAAGAGTTTATTATTGTAGGGTGTTAAAATTTGACAAAAAAGATCTTATGGTGCTAAAAGAAAGTATTTTTTAAGTAGGTGTTTATCACACAAAGTGTGAAATTATCAAAATACCTCTTAGTGCTAAGTGATTATTTTATTTATATATATAATTATCATGTGTATAAACAGAATAATTACATAATACAATATATTTTAATTGTTTCATACTTTGTAACAAAACTTACTTAAAAAATACTTTTTTTTAACAGTATTAAATATATATATATAAAAAAATTACTCTAACTCCAAAACAAAAATTGTAAACACCAGATTTTTTCATCGACTCCGCTCTAACTTATTAATTAAGTGGCAAAAGAAAAAAAAAAAAAAAAAAAAAGTGTTCAAGATAGGCTTCACATTAGGATCTGACACTGGTTGTAACTTAGAGGCTCACTTGCTTCGTGGAAATGCCTAAGTAATTCCATAAACACTTTTTCTGCGCAAGTTATTATGATTCTTCTGAAAATAATCCTTAAACGAAAGTGGGAAGTCGTTCTTCGTTTTTTCTGTACGTCGTTTTCAAATAGCAAGTCTCCCACTACTTCATTCATTCTGTCGTTTTTTATTTTATTCATTGTACGGTACTTAATACTTATCATGGAAAATAGTTTATTTTAAATTAAATTATTTTATGTTTAGATAAATAATTAGAGAATTATTTTTAAAATAATAAAAAAAAAGAATAAATAGTTATCAAACTTTAACTTAATTTCATTTAAAAATATTTTTAAAGCAGTTACCAATTAAACTATAATGAGTTCTTAAAAAGACTTTTTTCTTATAAACTGTAAAATATAGCTTCATAAATGAAAATTTCAAGGTTGGCTGCGTCTTTCCAATTTGATATTCATTATTCAAATATTAGACTAGACCACCATACTCAACTCAACTAACTCCCAATAACCCATCACTGTCCATGTGCATCACACAGCATACAGTACTGGTAGTTCTGCTGCACGTGATCACCCTTTCTTCACTTACCACTCAGCCGTAACAAGCTCAGCTGAGCCGAGCCAGAGAACGAGTCGAAAACCTCAACCCAGACTCTAACGTGAGTATATATACTTTTCTTTTTGGTATTATATATGATGTATGAAGGTTTGAATTAGACTTTTTATATATTACTCAAATTTCTTAACATTAAATCATATTAAGTGACTTATGAGTATAATCACTTTAAATTTTTATTTGTGGTGGTAGAAGTACACATAATATAATTATAACCCATCCAAAAATCTCTGAAATTAAATAATAAAAGTCTTAGATTTGAATCCTTATTTCTATAAAAATATAATAGTTTTCCATGAGAAACTCTAGTGAAGTTCATCTCATGCGTGTGAATGTTCCATGATTCTCCTCTTCTTTTCCTACATGGTTGCAAAAGAAAAGGGAAAGGTGTTACTACTAAAGACAACTTGTAGAGCTAGAGGCAAGGTTGATAAATTGAGGCTAGCTGATGAAGAAGTAGGCATCGAACTTTTGAAATCTGTAATCTTTAAGTTCACTATGATTCCATGAAAGTTGAAACCAGTTGAACAAAGAGTCTGAAAAACTGAGCATATAGTGACCTATTACCTGTACCCGAAAGGGACAGAGTTGGCATCTCAACCACTCACTCAGTATGATTGGCCTTAATCGAACTAAGAGTCAGCTAGCTCTAACTCAGTGATTAAACATGATTTTTTTTATCTTTTAGGTCCATCTATGATCTGCCAATATCCCTCCACTTCTAACAAATGTAGAAAATTGAAATCATAAGCATTTAGGTCTTCATTTTGTAATGATTACACTGAAGTTAGTTAACGTTTAGCACCAGAGTGATCATTGATGTGATTTTCCGTGAAAATGGATCCTTGATTAAATTAATTAGGTGTTGACATTAAGAAACAAAGTTAAAGACATGGAGGGGTAATGTCAAACATGCTAACTAACCAAAAGTTGTGGTAACTTGTAAGTAGGAAGCATCTGTTTCTAGTTTCTTCAACTTGTTCTTTTTCATTTTCTTTAATAATGCCAAAAAGCCTTGGAGATTTAATTGAAGCTAATAAGGGTGAGATATCCACGTTACATTTAATTTCCTGTCCTCGATCATAAACCACAAATTCATGGGGCATATAAATAATCCACGTATTTTCTGTTTCGTACAAACTTGATCATCGTTGCATTATTAGGATTTAATTAGGGGATTGAATAAGTACACGTTTTCCCCTTTTCTTTGCAATGTGCTATTCAGAGAAAAAGAAAATGAATAGGAATGGACAATCCATTTGTAACCAACCTTCCATGGCATCCTTGTCGGTTGGCAATCACTAGAAAAAAACAATTGTTGATAAGAAACATCGTGTGTGTCCACCTCATAGGAGTATGTAGGGGTTACCTCAGAATTGAATAATCCAAGTTAATACATTATCAACACTTGTTCTTCTATGAGGTGGACACACAAGATGTTTCTTTAACTAAACAATTGGATCTTGACCTTTTATTTATAGATATAGCAAACCGAAAGGACATGCATCGGAAATTCTTGTCTAAAACCTCCCCTTCTTCTTGTTTCTCTTCTGTCTTGCGTGTTTGTCTCCATGAATACTTTTTTTTTCTTTTTCTTGGTAAGCTCTATAAATACTTTAATATTATTGTAAAGAAAATAATAGTTTGATAATATGACTTAAAAAATACAGTTTTATAAAGTATTTATGTAAATGGGATAATTTAAAAACTTTTTTTGTTTATTTGAGATAATTTTAATTAAATTATTGATATGTATACAAATGAAGAAGTTATACTATTTTGAAGTAAATTAATTTTACTTCAAAGTAGCATAGTTTTTTGAATCATGTTATTTATAAAGTAACATAATTCATCTTATCCGCATTTGAAAAGTATATCATTTGTGTAAAAAAATTATAAATAATTTTTCAAACAACTTATGCTGCCCAGCCCACTATGATTATGAATGTTTAGCTGGCCGAAGACCAGTGACCACCCTCATTCATAGCATGATTAAAGCACATGCATTATATTAATACGTGAAAATTGGAATGGTCCAACTTTTCAGTAGTCAAATTGGGAAAGCTCAGTCATCTTTGGTTCGGCGTTCCGGTATCGAAAAGACAAATAGACAGGGCGAAATTGGCGCCCAACATGAGTTATTTTATCTCATCTTATTATTATGAAGATTTTTTTAAGATACTTTTAGTATTTATGTAATATGTCATATTACATAGAAATAATTAATAAATGAATGACATGTGTATAAATTAACTATTTTTAAGTTTGTTTAAAAAATTAAATAAATTATATTTTATATATAATAAAATATAAAAATTATGTATGTTTGCCACGTCAGTGTAGTATAACATACTTATGTAGTATCATAGAATCTCCGTATTATTATATAATATATATTCAACCTATCAACCTTCACTTTATTATATATACATCCTCTCAAGCCTATACTCTCGAAAGGTGATTAAATATTGTTGCTCAATTTACTTTATCCTGGTTAAGGTTATTAAGTCTTCTTAATTAATAATTTAGAGTTTGAGAGAGAAGCTCTCATTTTTCTCTAAAAATCCACCTATCTCTATAACTTTTATTCGGCAAGGTCTGATTTATCTACTGCCCTTAGGTGCGGCTTTTTCCGATAAGTCAGGCCCTTTTCTTATTTCTCCTATTCTCCTTCTCTTGTTCATTTTTGTGTGCTTTCCTTTGGGGTTCCTGCCATCACCTTGTGCAACGGTAACTTTATCTGTTTGTTTTATTCTATTGTTTGTGTTTTTAAAGTATTTTGGTTTGTCCTTTCAATAAATTATTCAAATCTATAAAGGCAGATCTAGTATTCTATGGAGTTAATCCATCAGATTGAACCTCTATTTTATATAAATCTTGAAATTTCATGTATTCTATAAACATAATACTTCAAGTAAACCGAGCATTTAATATCACTGTAGCATATTTGGTATTTTTTTTTCATTGTTAAAGATGTTTTGTCATCAATTGTCATTAGCCTATGTTTTACTAATACCTGGAGTCATGCCTTTATTCGCATTTTAGTATATGAAAAAAAATGTAAAAGTTTACTTTGAGGTATTAGTTTTTTGAATTTCAAGAAATATTGTATTGAAAATTTCATATACTGTTATTTGTTATTGTGTAAGTGTCGATTGACTTAATGCAATGAAGTTACATTTCTAATAAAAAAAAATAGAGTAGTTGAATTTTTTTTTTAATTACAGCATCTTTTGTAAATTTCTAATTTTTTTTCATCAATAAATCATATTTAATGACTTAAGTAGTTGAAAAGATAAATGCATGTTTAAATATAACATCTCAACCTTCACTTTTANCACTTTTATAATATGTGGTCAAGGTGATTAAGTTTCTTTGATGGCAAGGCAATGCATTGAGCCATAAATTCTCACAAAGTCAAGTTTGTGAGAATACCGTTTCGAAAATTTTCAAACCTATATTTTTATTGGAAGTTTTTTTTAATATTTATGTAGTATGTCATATTATATAAGAATAATATATAAATGATATGTGTACAAGTTAACTATTTTTAAGTTTATTTAAAAAATAATAAATTATAATTTATATCTAATAAATTATATTTTATATCTAATAAAATATAAAAACTATGTATATTTGTTACATCAATATAGTATGACATATTTATGTAATATCATAAAATCTCTTATTTTTATTTTTAAGTATTTTTGACCCTTTTCTTTATTTATCATGTGTGTAGTATTTTATCCTTAGCAGGCACACAAATGAGGACTTTGACCATAGGGTAGTTTTGATTAGTTTTAATTCACGTGTCCGCAGAGTTGACGCATTGGACTGAGCCATTTATAAAAGCGAAGCCGATTAGAAACATTTGGCTTGCGCAATAGTAGCTTCAAGGTTGAGCCCGAAACAGAAGGGGTATACCTTTTTGCATGACAGCGTCTACCCTTTAGATATTCTCTTCCTCTTTCTCTTTCACATTCCCAAGCTTGAAAGCTTATATATATATATATATAAGTAGAGTAGAGCATATATCATCAATTCATCGCCCACAGAAATATTTCTCAATAGGCACCTTGAGCCTTTTCAGAGTCACAGAATCAGCGTTCTTGTTTTGGTGATCGACAAATTAACAAGTAAAATCACAAGGAAATGGGAGTTGTACAGACGGAAGAGAGGAGGAGGGCGGAGGTGGAGGAGTTTCGCCTGGAGTTGGTGGCGTGCGCCGGCATACACCGCCGGAAAGATGATGAAGAAGCTCTGGTTGAGGAGAAAGGCATAGATATTGCAGATGATGAAGCAACTCTGGTCTGTGTCACTAGCGGCCTTTCCTATTTAGGTCTCGCTCTAGTCAATCACCTCTTGCTCCGGGGATACTCTGTTCGAATCACCGTCGATAACCGAGGTAATATTACTCTTCTTTTTAATATTCAACTTTCTCTCATTACAAATTAAATATGATATTATGAAATTATACAGATGTAAATGCACTGTGTTGCTAGTTATTGTCTACTCTGTTTTACTTCTGGCCTGCGCACATAGATTTTTCATAAATTTTAAAAGGTGAAAACAACAAGGAATATATATAATATGTAAGTTGGGTGGCGATGTTTGGTTAATGTCAAATTATGATTGAAAACATGAACTTGTGTAAAAAGGTTGGTGTTAGACAAAAGAAGGGAAACTGGGCAAAGATGACCCCCAAGTAACTATGCTTTTTTGCTTATAAAAATTATCTGTCATTCATGTTTCAGCATGCTAATCTTTTGTGCTTGGATTATCTAGCCGTCTTCCTTGACACATGTCACAGACTCTTACATGGAATTCTCTACTAAGTTGTATCAATATTGTTTATGAACTGTTTGATGAAAATCTTCACCTTATTAAACATCACCTGTTTGACTTAATGTATTTGGTGGCACCCCATATTATACCACTACTACTTATCTTTCTATCACATTTGGGTTGAAACTAACAAATATTGCATACACACAGGAATAGAAAGTTCTACAGATGGTCGTTTTTGTTTATGAAAAATAGTGTTTGCTAGATCATAGATGAATAACCAGCCAATCTCTATCTTCATCTTGTTTGATCCTCTAATTAGTTAATTGTCTTTACAGGTGTCATCTAGTTGGCTGTATGTTTTATTTTTATACCTTTGTTTGGTCTAGTCAATGTGTGTGTGTTTTGTAATAAGATTCGTTAGCGTTTTATAAGGTGATGTTTGATGAAAATCTTATTATATATCATATGGCCTGCATAATTTGTCACCATACTGAAGCAATCAAGTATAGATACACCAAATCAATAGTGAGTCGTCAATGGGAAGCAGTATTACGGAAATGTCAACATCACGATTTATGAAAAATTGGCAACGTTGAATTCTATAATTCAAAAATGTGCAAATTTGAATCTGGAATTAGTCTCTGAAGAAACCAAGAAACACGTTATATTGAATTTGTTATAGTTTATATACATCTATCCACTATCCTCTGTCTTTTAGTGTGAACTTAAATAAATAAGCATTAATGGAGGGTGAGTTGGAATTGCAGAAGACATTGAAAAGCTGAGGGAAATGGAGACATCAGGGGAGATGAGGACAAGAGACCAAAACATGCAAGTAGTTATGGCAAAGCTAACCGACATTGATAGCTTAGTGCAAGCATTTGAGGGCTGTCGTGGCGTCTTCCACACCGCTGCATTTACCGACCCTGCTGGCCTCTCTGGCTATACTGTGAGCCTTTCTCTCAACTCTCAACTCTCCTTACTCTTAATTTCTTTCTATATAAACTACCAATTACAAAAGTTAATGCCTTCACAATCATATTCTTGCATTAATAACACAACTCTAGAGACATTTCTTGCCAAATCTACCAAAATTTGTCTGACTTTATCCAATGTCTAACCATGTTCTTCTGCTTAATTTTCAGAAATCCATGGCTGAGATTGAAGTTAAGGTCACTGAGAATGTAATGGAAGCATGTGCAAGAACAGCTTCAATAAAGAGGTGTGTATTCACATCTTCACTTGCGGCTTGTGTGTGGCAAGACTTAGACAATGCCCAACCTCACCTCTCCCCTGTTATTAACCATGGCTCCTGGAGCACTGAATCACTCTGCACAGACAAGAAGGTAAATTTTTACTACAATTGATATTTTGCTAAAATACTTTATACTTATTTAGGTGATCTGATATCTGACCCTGCTCTTTCTTTAAACTTTTGCAGCTCTGGTATGCATTGGGCAAGATGAGGGCAGAGAAGACCGCTTGGAGAGTAGCTAATGAAAGGGGTTTGAATCTCACTACCATCTGCCCAGCGCTCATTATCGGACCTGAATTTTGCAGTAGAAATCCAACAGCAACAATTGCCTATCTCAAAGGTACCCATTTACCAAAATCGCTTATGATAACTAGTGAGCTTTGATGGCACAAAATCTAAATCTAAAATCTATAAATGCCAAAATGCAGGAGCACAAGAAATGTATTCTCATGGTGTGCTAGCAACTGTTGATGTGATAAAGTTAGCTGAAGCTCATGTATGCGTGTTCAAGGCAATGAATAGGAATGCTTGTGGTAGATACATTTGCTTTGACAATGTAATTCAAAGCCAAAGTGAGGCAGAGAAGCTGGCCAAGGAAATTAGGATGCCTACAGACAAGATATGTGTGGATGCATCAAACAATTCTTTGCACAGATTTCAACTGTCAAGTGAGAAGCTCAGAAGACTCATGTCAAGGTCAATTAGGTGTCACAACGAATATTAGATAAAATAATGTTAAACTTTAATCGCCACCAAGATATATATGTTCTCTCAGCAGAGGAATTAGATCAGCTTCGTACTGCATATTAGTGAGTAATATCTTAATTCATTTTTGTCTCAGATTGTGAAAAATCTTATTCCAGGACTCAAACGCTTGCTAGATGTAAATTCTTTTTGGCTGTGAATGCAATCTAATTTAGAATGGAGTAATTTATCATTTCTCTTCCCGTCGCTGTTGGTGAGTTACTAGATGACTCTGAATTCGCCACACTAACTTAACTTATGGGGACCATTTTTTTTTTGCCAATAGGTAAGTGGCTGCGATTGCTTGTTAAAAAAGGGATAAGGAGACTAAGTGACTAACCTTATGTCTGCACTCCAAAGAATTAGAACTCTTATGTCTGCACTCCAAAGAATTAGAACTCTTCCTCTTTGCAGGAACCATTTGGTGTTATCTTTAATTATCCATTACTATTTGTTTACCACCAATAGTTGTTAAATTTAATTACTCATTAATATTGACCTACCAATGAGGTTAATTTGATTTTAACCATTGTCCATATGAGATTGTCCTTAGCTACTGCACCAAAACAAAGAAAGCTGCAATAATGGTTTTGGGTTTTGGCATTGAATTGAATTGCATCACAGTCAGAGAATACAAGGAAGAGATTTCATACTTTCATTCAATTTAGCAATTAATCAAAAGAAAATAGGTAAAATATAAGAGAATAGATGAGGCCTCAGAGATCTTGGTGGAAAAGAATCATCAGCTGGGAGCTTGTTCCCATCAAGAGTAGCAAATATTTTTTTAACATCACCGGCCCATATTAAAACTCAGCAGCAACCAGAATTGACTCAAATGAAGAACAAATAAAATAATAATTACATAATCACACAATTTTGTTGGTAAAAAACACACCGTTCATTTAATTATTTAAATCAAGATTGCAAAATAAAAATAAAAAACTTGCGGATATGACTATGATGTGGTCAGAAGTAGCTGGTTGTGATATCATGTATATATCATTGGGAATCCGTCTGATTTTTTTCATCCTTCCACATCATAAAGTATTCAAAATCCATAGACATACACACAAAATCTAGACAATTCTACCTAATGATAACAATAAATAAACAATCACATAATATATATATATATATATATATATATCTACCTTGTCACCGAAAAATCCTATCGGGGAGAAAGGATACTCGGAGCTAAAGGTAGACTACATGTAAATATTAGAATATGAACATGCATTCAAAATTTTTGATATAGCCTAACGATAGATTCCTTGATCAAAGCATGTTATGACCAAAGAATTGCAATATTAGGCGCAGTGTTAACGTAGTATTATTGAAAATAAGAAGCAAAAAATGAATGATGGGTGGAATTGAATAGGGGTGAGTAAGGCTCTGGCTCAGAGAGTTGCTATCTGTGCTCAAAGAAGAGTCTTTTTGCAAAGACAGTTCTCATACAAGAGGTGTCAGAATTAGGAAGCAATATTCATCTTCGCCCCCACCCTTCAAATAAACGGAAACAAAACTAATTACAAAATCGTAATTGCCATTAACAAGAAGCTATAGGATAAAAAACAAAGTGAAGCAAGAAAGAGCCAGAGAGAGAGAGAGACGAAGCTTGCTGCGGCGAGTAAATGGGTATCGACGGAGGCACAGAATCAGATTAGGGTTTTCAGAGCATGAGTCTGAGAAGGGGATGCTTTCGGAATTTATAGACTTTTATTGTGGGCTTTCAGAGTTATACAATTCGTTTACTCTCTTCACACTTCAAACTGAGTTGGGCCTCGTCAAATCATTAATCATCGCCACTTACTTTTACTTCATCGGGCCTAATCTGTTCACCTTCAGAGCCCAACAGAATTAATCCAGATTTCTTTATTTGATTTTTTTTGGAAAGATTTTTTATTTAGTTGGCTTAAGAGAAATCATTTTTTTTTTTTTACATTTATCGCTATATTAACCTAAAAAAATTATTTTTTTGTGAGTATTATTATTTATAATAATTGTACTTATTCTCTCTCTTTTTTTCTTTTTTCTTTTTTTACAGGTTTTTTCTCCTTTCTATTTTAAATGTTTGTGTATTGCACAAATTTTCAACTAGTTGTTATTTTATTTTTATTAGTTTTTATCATAACTCCCATCAATCTTTTTCAGTAATACTAATTAGCTCAAATGAAATTGACTCCGATCCGATGCTATCAAAATTCATATTGTTGTTTATTAGAAGCCACACTCCATTTTGTAGTATATTTGCTGTAAGTGGTCGATATTTAAGAATTGCCCAAACAAATCTTTAATTCCCTATCATGAATCATCATCACTTTAACCAAGTAAAGCCTTGTACCTCCACTTTCCAACCGCCCAAATCTCTCTTTCCAATAAATTAAATAAAATCTCTTGTAATTACTCTGTATCTATTAAGCAAGCCCCCAAAGTGCAAGCTTCTAGAAATTATAATAATCATAGTATAGACCCATGACCCACTTTTTTCTTTTCTTTTTTTTCTCTGGTTCGCTGCTGCTAAACTGTTTTAGAAATGGAAGAGTGAAGACAATGTGAGTGCACGTGCATACTGTCTCTCACGTGCCTGATTGCTCAGATGAAAGAAATCAGAGTAGAGTAGAAAAAGAGCTATGGAGAAGAGCAACATTTTCCCATATTCACTCTCATCGGGACTCATCAACGCACTCCCTTGCTTGCCTTAAACTTAACCCTTCTCCTCTCTCAAATCTCAATGATCTCTTCTTTCTCTCTCTCTCACACACTTAGTCAGAATCAGACAGTTTTTCTATATATTGTTCTGCTGAGCTTCGATTAAATATAATATAGAGAAGAGGTTTGGCTTTTAATTAATAGAGTTTTACAGACTACGATAAAATAGATTAAAAAGGCAGAGAGAGAGAGAGATTCTTGTCGTGAAAATGGTAGATATATTAAACTCGATCGGAGTTATATCAAAATCAAATGGGTGTTTGTTATCAGATCAAGTGCATGCGCGCTTGCATTATTAACAACAAGAGATCACTTTGAGAACCCACTCTGGAGTTTAACTCAGGATTCCTACAGTTACAACTTACAACTAGAGAGCCACTCACTTTGATTCTCAAGACTCAGTCTTGCTCTTGCACTGGGGTAAGTGTAAAGTCTTCATATATACTTATGTAAGCTTCATGCTTGTTCCTTGATTGAAGTTAAAGTCAATAATATGCATTGCCCTTAATTCTTATCTCAATCTCTACATATTATGCATACAACATTATATATAGGGTCTTGTTTTGGATATTTTGGGTTGAAATCTATGTCAGGCATTTAAGCTTAAAAAGTGTACTACTTGAAATCTATTGCTGGGATGGGATCTTATATTCCCGCTCAATCACTCCTGCTTGGCATTTCGGATTTCCATTCCTCCCCTTGTTTGCATATTCTGCGTAGAGACCACAGTTAACACCCACGTTTAGTAGAAGAAAATGCTACTCTAATGTATGGTTTAAATCTATGTAGGCTAAATTTTTCAGTAGGGATTTCATTCAAATGCCAAGGCAAGAAGAGGGATTTCATTGGGAGGGTTGACCATACCAAGTGTTCAACAAATTTTTACTTCTTGTATATGCTACTTCAAAAAATGTAGGGAAGGTTATAAGTTATAATGCTGTTTCCACAAACTGGCTACTCACACACAATGGGGCAACGTTTTATTGATGTAATAATATAAACTTGTACAACTCTAAGATTTTCAATTTGAAAAGACATTAAGCTACCAACAAATAGCTATTAGATTTAGTCCCTAAAAAGACACTCTAGTGGTTGAATATTTGATATTTCATAGTAGAGATATTGAGTTCAAATCTCACAGGCAGAAATAGGATAAAATTTTGAAAGAAAATAAGTTATCCCTTGTTGTATAGCTTCTATAGTAGATCAAAAAATATATATTAGATTTACTAACCTATAATATTCTTTTTTTATTTTTATGTAATTTAGCTATAAATCTAAATTTAAATATAAAATTCGTAAACATTGAAGATAACCTATTATATTATTACATAATTAGCTCCACCTTATTGTTCTTTTAATAATAAAAAAATGATAAGACTACTTAAACTCAAATAAAGTCATTGTATAATTATATAAGATTGTGATATCAAAAGTTATGCACATAATTGCTGTTATTATCAGTAGGCGAAATCTTGTTAGTTAGTGCTAGATATCGATGTAGATCCCACTGCAGCAACATTAATATATAGTCAATAGTAAGATGAGTAATTTAACCACACCTAGATATCAGATAATATGTTGTAACATTAGATAGCAGATCTGTTATGCGTTTATTTCTTTCTTTTCCCTTTTTTTTTTTAAAAAAAAAAATTATATGTAGATCTCTTGGAAGATGAGCCCATCACAAATTTTTGTTTAAATAATTTATAGTGAAACTCTAAACAGCCTTTTTCATTATTAATTTTTTAATTAAATTAAACTATCATTCCATTTTATAATTCTTTTATCTTCACAAGAATGCGATGTTCATTATGGCAAAGATGCCCGCATAGATTTTTTTTTCCCCTTCGAAAGATGCCCATGACATATTGACATTAGTTTAATTGGCTGAACATGACCCAAATTTATTAGGCTATTATTCCTAGTCAAAGTAGATCTTAATTCTTAACGCAAGGAGATATTTAACCTACTACTAAAATATTGAGGTACATGTTACTCANGCATAGATTTTTTTTTCCCCTTTGAAAGATGCCCATGACCAATTGACATTAGTTTAATTGGCTGAACATGACCCAAATTTATTCGGCTATTATTCCTAGTCAAAGTAGATCTTAATTCTTAACGCAAGGAGATATTTAACCTACTACTAAAATATTGAGCTACATGTTACTCAGACGTGGATCCTTTCAAAACCTAATTGCTAGTACATTTTTTTAAAAAAAATTATTCACGAAGTTACTTTTGTTAGGAAAAAAAAAGAAACTAATCCCACGTGAACCAGTTATGTTTTTTTTTTTCCACTTACAGCCTTTGTCATGTTTAGAAACACCAGTGTTTATAAAATTTGATCTTTCTATTCAATATGTTGTACATTATAAGGGGGGCCTTCTCAGATTCCCATCTTAAAATATTGAATTTTTACAATAATTCAAGAAGTGATATTTCAAGAGTTTGGCAGTTGATGGCATTCTATCTTTTTCTCTGCCATAACCAAATTCTCATGGAACATGGACTTTTTTGTTTCCCGTTTTTCATCAACGAGATAAATATATAAAAGTAGTTAAACTTGTAAAAGAAAATTATAGAGATGCAATTCAGCCTGCATATTATAAGGTAAATTTAAGGAATTAAGACTTGAGAAACAAAGATATATCGCTATAAGAAGTGAAAACATTTTATAATTAATTCAGCTCATACAAGAAAATAGACACAAGATGATTTGGAGTTGAATAAACAATGAGATTTCAAAGCAGCTATAACATTCACAAATTAACCCATTTTGATTACCCTATGTATGTTAAGATTCTTTTTTTCTTGTTTGGTTGCTTATTTGCTAAGTTTCACTTTTCCAAGGACTAGTTAAGGATTTGAATATGCAAATATGGATAGTTATGTAGCCTGGTTTGCACTAATGAATAGCCACTCAGATTGGATTACCATAATTGCCCTTGAACAGGGCCCTGCACATACACAGGGCAGTAGTTGTTGCAGACCAAATTAGGAATAAGACATCAAGTTACCATTCTGTGCAAAAACAATACATTCCAGGAAACTTCATTTTCACAAACTTGGCTCTCTACTTTGTCTCTCTCGTCTCACTCACATACTAATTCCAAGCTTTGCCTTTTTCATTTTAGGTAAAAACATGTTATCACTCTGTGACACCAATTCTTCACCAACACTTCGTTTTACCAATCTATCCCTCTCGTCTACACCCCATTCTACACCTTATGCCCACCATTATCCTCATAATTGCAGGGCATTGCTGTCACTACATTCCATTTCCTTCTTTACCTGCAATAACAGGGGAGGTTTGGGTAAAATTCCCAATTTTGAACCAAAAGGGTTTACCCACGCGCCTCTAGTAATAGATGGGAAGAGCTAGTTACACAACTGTTACGACTGTAAAAATTGTTTATATGATTTTTATACCTATTATGCAGTTAAGATTTAACAAATATTTTGCTTTTCTATCAATTTTTAACTACACGATCTCAGTGAATGTGAATATAATGTAAAGGGTATCATTTTCCAAAATTGTGTGTATAGGATCATTGAGATTGAAAAAGTGTGTGAGACGAGATGATAGCCACCAAAATGGTCAATGGGTGAATTCCAAAGGGCCAAGCAATTGAGAGTGCCTATTCAAGGAGACACAGTGCCACAAGTACCAACCATTCCATTTTTATATAAAGAATGGTAACCCAGTTGCTATGTATTGGCCACTAATAAGTAAAGCGCGTGAATCTAGCTGATCTCTGTGTCTCTCTCAGGAATATTACTATTAGTATTACCCTGCATATTTAAATTAACCCTTTTGGGTGTTACCATTTACTGCTTAACAGGATTAAAATGCATGAAAGATTAAATTTTTGTTTCATTTTGGAAAATGCATGGTAACTGTAAGTAAGCGACTTTGAAATGGAAGTGGGAGGGGAGGGGAGGGTCAGGGAGAGGTATCAGAGACACTAACAGAGTATTGAAGTTGCTGAGATCTTTTTGCAGTGGCAGTTGCAGTTGCAGTTGCAGGTGAGGTAAAGAAAATCATCACATGGAGGGGAACCCACCTCGAGTTTCGCGTAACAAAGAGAGCCACGACCACGAGGCCTCATCACGAGGTGGAGGAGGAGGAGGAGGACCCACCAGGTCCAGGAATAGGAGCCGGTTCGCCGTTGATGAGAGCGGAGATCTGATCGAGTGCTCCGGCAAGTATTGCCGATCATGCACAGCCGGGGTCGTAGCTGACTGCGTGGCACTCTGTTGCTGCCCCTGCGTTGTGCTGCACTGTTTTGCTCTGGCTTTTGTGAAGGCTCCGTGGATGGTGGGGAGGAGGTGTTTGGGGTTAGGGAAGAAAAAAAAGAAGACGGGTCAGAGACATGAACAAAACGACGGCGTGTTGGAGAGGAACACAGATGGGAATTTGAGAAAGGGGTGGGTACAAGAGGGGATGCTAGAAATGGTTTCTGGGTTTGGTGAAGCAGAGAAAATGGGCAGTGTCAGTGCTAGTTTTGAAGCAGACAAGGTTTGGATAGAGCTGTATCAGATTGGCCATTTGGGTTTTGGGAGACTTTCTTTCACTCATGAGTCATGATTGAATTCTTCACTATCAGGGTGATGGATGGGGATATACAAGGTTATTATTCTTAACTTCACAACCAAAAACTGGTTAGGCTATAGTTACTTATATGAATATCCCCACCATTTTCCATAAGTAACTTTTCCTATGCTTAGATTTCAATTACGAACTCAATTGGGGAATTGAATTTAAGAGAGGAAACAAAATATAAATTAATTGGAGCAAGAGCACTGTCAATACATTGTTCTTGTTTTGACTGTGTCATGTATATATCTATAGAGCCAAAGAGCCAAGGGAAGGAACAATAGTGATAGTATCATAAACCTTGGGATATTTGTCTAGTGTCCAATTAAGAATGTTCAATTAAACTTTCTCAAGTCTCACTTGTCAATTGTGTTTTGTAGAATAACATGGTGTTTTCATTCTTGCTAGTCTTATTGTTCTTTTTAGTATACAAGAGTGTTGGAAATGGCTCCCTTGGACCCAAATCTACGTCGATTCATTGTCAATACTTTACATTCCTAAGGCCATGCCTGCCAATTTTATTTACTTGTTTGCATTTTTCTCTTCTATATTTGCAAATGTGCTGTTTTAAGATTAATCATTCAGCATTCTCGAAATTATCATTTGTAATATTTTTTCATACAAAACACGAGAATCGCCATTACTCACAAAATGAAAGTATGAATTGAGATGTTCTGAAACTGTAATGGGGGAGCCATAGCCATAGCCATAGCCATAGCTATAGCCTTGCATTATTGGGGGCTACGTGGAGAGAGAACCAAAAAGAAACAAACAAATAAATGGTCGGCAATAATAAAAATAAGGCAGCATGCATTAGCATTACTCCATTGGAGTCAACAAGGAGTGTAATTTTTTTCCCCTTTTTTGTGCCAAATGAAGAGTCTCATCGTCAGAGTGATATATACAGGGACAAGCGTGGCGGTTCCCTAACATCACAACTCAGCCCATGGTTTATTATTATCGGGCCCTATCCAATTTATCTTCACACCAACACCATAGGTAATATATATTTTTGTAGTGACAAACTGTCAATATAATTAAATTATATATATATATATATAGAGAGAGAGAGAAAGAGAGAGAGAGAGATTGTTTCAATTTTAAGACAGAATAGAAAAATATCTGAAAGTCTTAATGCAACTCAATGCAGCCAATAACCAACTCTCCTTGGCATTTGTCAAGATAATTAGTTGATTTTCATTTGACTCTTAATTAGAGATTGGATTAGTGAATGTGGTATGATGTTAGTAATTTCATGAGTTAGAGTAAAATATCAAAATAATTGAACTAACCTTTGAAATTATCATATGAACATGTAAGAATTGAAACCGTTTTAGTTTTCTATCAATTATAATGAGAATTAAATATGAAACCTTCATCGTGTTTCAACATTGAAACTGTCCGAGCATAATGCAGATGTGAAAGATAGCGTGATATGATATCCCATTTTGGTAGGGAGACACATCATGATAACGCACATGCTTATCTGAAATATATATGTTTGATTGGGTTGGGTGCACTAAATCAGTGAGGTGAGGTGGGGTTTGGGTTCTGAAAGTGAAAATGCATAGATAATGTTAGTCATACTCGTACTTGAGAAGTGATTAGATTACATAATCTAATGGTAAAAAATTTAGGTAACATGTGATTGGTCAAGAGTTTGATAACTTGAATTTTGAACCATGTCATATCATCATATTTATGTTATGTATTAGCCAAAATTATGAGCAGCTGCAGCAAAGAAATGTGTCCACCCCACAAGCTAATTCATGAAATGATAACTTGAATTTTCCTGTTTTCAAAATTTTGAGAAGGAAACACTGAAAACAACTTTTTTCTGTTTTCAGATTTGGGCCCAATTTAAGAAATGTTTTCAACAAAACATTTTTATTAAACTCAACCAAACACATTTTCAGGCCCATTTTCTGTTTTCACTAAAAATGAAAACAGAAAATGACCAAACCAAACAGCCCCTAATGTTGTTTATTTTCTACCGAAACCAAGTGCCGTGCCGTGCCACTAACAAGTAACAGCTAGCTAGTGCTTGCTTGCTCTCTCTAGAATGTCGTTTTGCACAACCGGTGAAATGAAAACAACAAGATGGCAGTTTCGGTATTTCGATATAAGAGGATAAAAGGACGCGGTAGAGGACGTTTATGGCCCCCGCCATTTCTTGAGCAAAAAAGATGACACCTCACTTCAAATAGCGGGGGTTCCCGGCGCAAATTAGCAAGACAGGCACAAAAATCTAATATTGTACGCTTGGGTGCGGAATACACATAAGATTTTCTGATTTCTCTCCCCATCAAAGAATTAGCAGAAGAAGGAAGTAACTGTGTCAGACGCGGGAGATATCGAACTCAGTGAGTTACTGGAGGTGAAAGAGATGGCAGAGGGGGAGCCGACTCGGATAATGCTGGGAGTGAACGAGTCAACGATCAAGGGTTATCCGCACGCTTCCATAAGCAGCAGAGGAGCTTTCGAGTGGACTCTCCAGAAGATCGTTCGCTCCAACTTCTGTGGTTTCAGGCTTCTTTTTCTCCATGTTCAGGTTCCAGATGAAGATGGTACTCTCTCTCTCTCTCTCTCTATCTCTCTGTGTGTTCATGTATCTCACAGCCTGTGCTGCTAAACTTTGGCGTGCATGTGAGGCTTGCTGCGTTTAGATTGGGTTTGCTTAATTTGTTAATTAGATTGTTTCTTTCTACTTTCTCGGATTGCTAATTCATGAAATGCACTCGTATATTTTGTTGATTACGTGAATAGGGCGATCAGTAGCCTTCACCGGCTTAATCGCAATTTAAAGGTAGGTAACTAGTAATTACGCTCTGTATGTGTCTTATTGCATTACTTTTACATTAATGGGATTCTGTTTGGTTGGTAAGAAAATGGAGGAAGCAAAACAAAGGGCAAATTGATACCCAGAGGCTAGAGTTCTGTTTGGGTGGGTCCGGTGGTGGATAAAGTAATTAACCACCCGCTTAAGTTCTTGTGCTGTATTTTATTGGCGGATTGAACTTGACTTGGATCGCAGAGAGTAACACTTAAAGTTCCACCCCCCTCCCTCCTTCCCAAGTCAGATTCACGGTGGTGACAAACCGAAGGGTTCATATATTTTGAAAATAGCTTTTGAAAATTGAAGAAATTACTTAACTGGGGTCCTGCTATGCACTTAATGGTTCCCACACTTCACCTAATAAGCCATTAGGGACTATTTTTGTTGCCCTAAAATGGTGAATAAGGATTTGACAATGGCGTGTAGCATCTAGCATGGCATATAACTTTTCATTTATATCATCTCGAGACATCATCATGTAGTCGTGAATTGAGAATATGTCATGCATAATTATGGTAATGACATATGAAGCAGTTAGAGTAGATGCCTAAGAAAAGGCTTAGCCCGATGCTTTGATAAAATGTAGTCGTTTGTGATCTTTTTTTGGATTAGAAATGTTGTTGGCAGTTATTTTTATGAAGTAAGCACAGTTTTCCAATAGCCTAACCACCCGCCCCTTGCAGTTGATCTTAACACTATATTAGCAGAAGCCACTTTCTCACTTCAGTAAATTCTGATGACCTTCTATATTCATCTTGCATGGCATAGACTTTTAACCATTTCAAATTTTTCTTTTTCCCTTTTTGTAGAAAATAAAAGTTTGCCTCTTCTTATGCTGAGTCAATAACAACGCTTTTCTGCAAGGGCAAATCAACTTTATATTAGTACTGGTTGAGAATTACTTTCACAGTAGTGTTCTTAAATTTTGATAAAATAGCAGTGTGATAAATTGTAGTAGTGATTGGATCCTCATAAGTAATGACTGTAACCTGCAGAAATTTGTCTCCTCTTCCTTGTACTTAAAAATCGGTATGGCAATTTATTAAATTGGCCTGCGCTTGCCTGGTACCGATATGCTTTTTTATTGAATAACTTACAGATCATGGAGACAGATGAAAATGCGGAAGACAATGCCTTCTAGTTAATATATGTGTTATTTCGAGTTTGTTTGAGAGCAAAAATGGATAATGAATGTGAAATAGATAAGGCGCCACAATATTGGTTTCTGTTAATCTGGAGCTTCTGTATATTTTAGTCATTGTGATGATTTGAATTTATCATGATTTTGAGTTCTTGAAGCCTGCCAGCATTTCCCGAGCTTTAGAAGAACAAGGTCTCCCAGCAGCAAACATCCTTGTCATAATTCATTATCTATTTTCCTTCTGATGTTAGTGAAGTCGTTTTGTGTATTGTTTGAATTTGTTCTTAATTCTGAGGGGGCCTGCAACCTAATGATGGTATTTTTAACTTTTTTCTGCTAGGTTTTGATGATATGGATAGTATCTATGCATCACCTGACGATTTTAAAAGCATGAAGAACAGAGATAGGATTAGAGGGCTTCATCTGTTGGAATATTTTGTTAACAGATGTCATGAAATTGGGGTAATAATTTCTACTCTACCCATTCTGACCTCTCTTTTTCTGTGTAGCTACTGGAGGCTTGATTCTGATCAAGTAAAACTGTTTCCAAATTTTACTCTTTTCCTGCCATTGTAATTTTTAATGGTCTTTTTTCACAATTTTAGAGTTGAAAAAATTTTAGGTGGTCTGTGAGGCATGGATAAAGCATGGTGATCCCAAAGAAGTAATCTGTCATGAGGTGAAACGAGTACAGCCAGATTTTCTGGTCATGGGCAGCCGAGGTCTTGGTCCTTTCCAGAGGTATATCCATAGTTCTATTTTCCATTACCTTAGAATTGCTCATTTTTTCCTTTAATTGTTACAAATTGAAAGAGTGCATGAAATCTAGTTTATTCTGAAATATGTTACTGATTAAGGAATCCTTAATATGTTTGCCAGGGTTTTTGTTGGCACTGTGAGTGAATTTTGTGCAAAGCATGCTGAATGCCCTGTCATTACTATCAAACGCAAGGCAGATGAAACTCCACAAGACCCTGTTGATGACTGATGTTCTATCAAAAGCTCCAGAATTTTACCTTTTTTTATTCTGTTTCAGTGTTTTGAGACACTTGACATTGGAGAGAATTGGTCAAAATGAATATCATAAAGATTAAGCTATAGAGATACTCAATGTAGGAATAAAAGCCGTATCTTTGACTCCTCCTACTGCCTTGCTCGTGTTCCTTTAATCGGTAGTCTGTATTCCAGCTGTATACTATTATTTGGACATGTTTCGGCTGCATATGTTGCTTCTAGTTCCAAGACTTTTAATAGCAGTATCTTTCCCAGTAATACTCATCCGGACTTCAATGTAGTCTAAACTTCCCATGCCTGAATCCACTGACATGGAATAGATTTTACAGAGAGAGTAGATTCCTGGGAATGTTGGTGAAATTTAATTTGATAGTGCGCTATTCAAAGTTGAGAGAGGTTCATGCAAGTAGAGTCCCTA
The DNA here is from genome assembly GCA_003255065.1 of Cercis canadensis. Taxonomy (NCBI): domain Eukaryota; kingdom Viridiplantae; phylum Streptophyta; class Magnoliopsida; order Fabales; family Fabaceae; genus Cercis; species Cercis canadensis. The sequence continues at coordinate 992,455 of QAOA01003736.1, read as the reverse complement.
TTACTTGGTTCTTGATTACACAAGATCTGTGCCTTTCTCAATTAATTAACGACCTGAGATTGGAATGTCGGTATTGTTATAATTAAACACTTGAAGGGCAGTGATGAAATAGCAGCTTTGGTGGCCAGACGTGAGAATTTTAAAAGGGAGGATTTGGTGTTCCTGGGGATTAAGTCACGCCATTAGAACCACTCTAGAGAGGGCGCCGAAAATTGGCTCCGAAAGGAACGAATAAAATCAAACCATGCTTGTTAGAAAAGAGGCAATGACTAGTTGAGAAGTAAGGAAAAACTAGTGATTTTCACAATTCTGCATGTGTGCATAACATGCAGCGGTTAGAAAAGGGAAACAGAAAAGAATTCACTTGTTAGAAAGAGGATTATCAGGGAAACGAAGTCACTCTGCAAAGAAAAATAGTCGTAAGTTTCAGAAGTTTCGCAATGCATAAAACAAACTACTACAATACGAAATGGGAACTTCCAGAGCACAAAATTCGAGTTATCATAAGATTAAAACGAAATCAAGGAAAAAAAGAAAACATTATTGGGAACTTTCAGAAGACCATCAACCACAGTGAACTGAGATATGACCAATCCAAAACAGCCAACTAGAAATTTTTGATCTTTAGCCACATAAAATTAATCTGATCTCCACCTCAAAATCAACGTATCACTTTCACTGCTATCTGACAGTTCCAACAACCCAAAATTTAGCAGATGCACTCAACCATTTCAGATCCAACAAATGGCTGTAGAGCAGAGGGCATCTGCTGTTTCCCCAGCAGGAAACACATCTTACGAAGCTACTTCCACAAAACTAAGAAAAGGGTTCCTGATCTGTGGCCGAATAGGAAACTTCAAGTACATTTTCCTTTTCGGGCTAAGCGGCGCTATCTCACCCTCTCTAAATGGGGTTTTAGACGAGACTTAATGGAACTTGAGATTTTGATATTACTTTGAAGATTTCAAAAAATTAAATCACCCAATATAAATCAAAACACACAGTTTTTTATAAAATAATATAATATAAAAAAATATACCAAAAAATAAACTTCGAAAAATTATTTTCTTACATGTTTTTTTATATTGTGTCATTTTTACATTTTATAAGAAACTGTATATTCTAACATATATTAGATAACTCAATTTTTCGAAACCTTTTTGCGTGAATCTCACCGAAACCCACGCAACTGAGATGGGGTTAGCACAATGCTCACCATGAAGAAAATATGCATGTAAAGATTTGTTTTTTAACCCAACACTCCAACTGCAAAATTAAAGTAATTCACAGAAGATAACAAAAAGCCATCATAACTTTTTATCCTTGTAATTGTTTGCAGACCACTATCAAAACAACAGACTGAATGATCTAAAACGCTGTTGATCTCTCTATACAGGCTATGCATGCAATAAGTTACATACCTAGACCATAACCTAACGACCCATGTATACCAAAATGACTCCAAAATGGACACAGACCACAAAAGGTAATGACATATTATCACTAAACCTAACCTCCTGTTGATCATTAACTACATAGAGTACCAGTCTCCTTGTCTCATCTAGGACGAAGATGATTCTACCATTTTGTTCACATCCTTCAAAAGCCCTTTCATCTCAGTCTCTAATTTTGTCTTCGTTTCAGGCGACTTACCATCCGGTGCTTCCAGCATTGAGGTCAGAGCTTCAAGTTTCTGCTTTATGAAGTTCAATTTGGATGCTTCACTACCCGGTGACTTTGAAGAAGATGGCTTGGCTAGGGTCTTGTCTTTCTTCTTGGCTGGAGAATCTTTGGATTGTGATTTTTCACCAAGTTCGCCAGACTTGGACCCAGAAGAGAGATATCGGAGCCGGAAGCTAACACTGTTAGGTCTAAAGGGGTTCACATTCTGTGAATGGTTGAAGGCTTTTTCTGCATCAGAAGTTCTGAGGAAGGACACTCGAGCAGTGTAATTGTTATAAAACATATCTGTTTCCGCTTCATTCAGAGCCCCAAACTTGCTATACAAAGTTACAATATCAGTCTTTGAAGGCAGAGTAGATCCTGGTCCAAATGACGCAAAAAGAGCCGCAGCTGGGGCACTTTCAACAGTCCCCTTGCCTTTCTTAGCGTCAACAGCCTGCTTTGGTTTCGGCGTGTCCGAAGCTGGCTCTTTGTTCCTTCTTTTCTTCTTCTTCTGCTCAGAATCATGATTAGATTTAGGTGATGTATGATCAGTCTGATTTTGGCCTTTTCTGGACGTCCCAAGGTCAGATTCTGGTTTCTTTCTCTTCCTACCAGGTTGACGTTTGTTGTACACTCTGTAGTATGATCCCTCACGATATAATGAGCTTCTGAAGACTAAAACAAAGCCCACAATTTTTTCAAGAGAATCAATATCCCTAGGAATATGTGGATTAAGAGCTAAAGAGCGGAGTTCAGAGCGCACTTCTCCAGCAGGAACCTGAATTTTCATTGTATCAATTCTCTTGTTCTCATCTTCTTGTGTTTGGGAATTTGGTCTATCAGATAGCTCCCCCTCTTCGACAGGTTTATCAGATAAATTCTGTGGAAATGCCTCAGTACTACACTTCAAAAGTGGAGGGGACCCCATAAGCTGGCTAGCAACTTTAGTCATCCTCTCTGATAATCGATGTTCACTGGAAACCGTAAGGGATTCTATATCTATGTCTTTCTTCCTTTGCCCACTGCTTGGAGTCGTGAAGGGAGGGGACAAATACTTGCTTTTTTTCCTTTCTCTTGACAAAGAACCCTTCTCAAGTTGCTCTTTGGCCTCTCCTCTGTTTTCATCAGCTTCCTTATTGCTTCCGCTGCTATTGTTTGCCTTGTCCATATTATCTTTTTTCTTTTTTGATCGAGACAAAGCACCCTTGTCTGTGTCTTCCCTGGCCACACTGCTATCATTTTCAGCACTATCAGTATTTGGAAACAACCCTTCTTTCTTCTGCACTGGTTTAGGTATCACTGTATCATCTCTGCTTTTCCTCTTCTTTCTACCAGATGACACTGTTGATTTGCCTGTGTTCACCCCTTCTACAGATATATCCCCGTTCTTATTTTTGGTATGAACATCATTGTCCTCCCCCATAATTTCAGCAATGCTTTTCTGCTTCCTTCTATGAGACGACTTATTTGCTGGATTCCCAGGGGAATGACCTGTTTCACTAAATCTTGGGCTCAATGGAGAAGAAAAGTCATCTTCAAATGGCCCTTGTGCTGGTGCTTCCACTGCAAGTTTACTGCTACCTACATGTTCTGCTTCATCCACTTCATTGTCTTCAAGCCCAGGAATTGGCTGGGGCGGCTGATAAGAGACCAATTTATAACCTCCTCTCAAGAGATAAAAGGCTGAAAGCCGAGCCTTTAATATTTCAAGCTCAAGAACACTTGCAATAGAAATAATCTCTGCAATTTGTTTCACTCGAGAGAGTATTTCTGCTGGGTCAATCAGGACAGTTGAAAGTTTCTCTATCCCAATTTCAGGTACAAGAACTCCTTCCTTGATTCCAGAATTCCTCACCAATGGTGGAGCAAGTTTAGTCCTACTCTTCGATGTAACACGAGAATTAGTCATCTTCAAATCCAAAAGCTTGCCAACCTCATTAACAGCTTCTTGTACAGCATAAAAAAAAGTTCTGGAGCTACTCTGCTTCACCATATCTTCGAAGTTCTCCTCAAATGGCTTCAACTGAGATGGATGGCACCAAGCAAAGGTCCCATCTCCAAAGTATGCCACAAGGAAACGGTTTTTCTGCTTCAACTTCACAGCAGACTCGGATGCATCTGATGGATCGTATATCCGGCCCGGCCACCATGGATGACTCCTAATTTTACCCCAGACAAAATCACCAATAGAGAACCCATATCTTTCTTCACCCATATCCTCTATCTCCCCGCCCTTATTCTCATTCTCACTTGTCTCTGCTATTGGAACATCTATAGTCACAACTTTGCCACCGCTGTCTTCATCATCCTCTTCACCCTCACTTTTCATGCTATTTTTTCCTTCTTCCTCACCTACCCTCACGGAACCACCCTCACACGAACCATCAGCTGAAGCTGTTTTTTTCACAGAACCATAAACAGAGCCCAGCTTGTCACCACTGTGACTCCCACCGCCATAAGAGAAAATTACATTTCTGCCACTTTCTCGCATTTTCAACAAAGAAGAAATCCCATTCATCTCAGAATCACCAAGACCATGACAATCATTCCTGGCCGAAATATCTATATCTCGGCCACCGAAATCCCTCTGAACCGAAACCTTGGTCTCAACGACCCTGCTCTTGACGACCTCGACAACCCCATCATCGGCATCATCACCCAAACCCTCATTTCCATTAAGAGAAAACCCAATCCCATTTTCTCGACTCCCTCTAACAGAGACCTCAGAACTGTCCTCCCCTTCTTTCAAAGCTTCCTTGAGGTCCCCCTCCTCGTGCTCTGAGGTTCGAGGTTTAGCTTTTTCCGGCGAAGGAGATGAACCCTCAGCTGGGGTTTTAGATCGAGTCTCAACCATGCCCATAGAGAAAATATTTTCTCGAGAAAATCAACCTATTCAGGAATGAACAAGCATGAAAGAAAATAAATACATATAAATCAACACATTCTAGGGTTTTGGTTTTCCATGAAAGAGTAAACTTGGAAATGAGATTTAAAATATTACCCACCAATGGAAGATAAAAACAAAAGGGATAATAAATAATTCAAATAAGCAAAAGGATAACTGAAGGAATATAATTAAAAAAAATAAGTGGAAAAAGGATTTCACCTGAAGAACAAAAGCTAGGGTTCGTAAGCTTATGCTTTGAAGCGATTATCAAAACCATTGACCTCAAAATCTGATCGGAGAGAGATATAGAAGAAGAGGAATCTAATTCTGGAGATATAAATATGGACATTAATTAAAATGGAGGAAGAAAAAGATAGAATCGCAGAGAGAGAAAGCAAAATCTCGATATTGGATTTTGAAAATCTCAAGGGTACGTGAGATATTGAGAAACTAGTACGATTTTCTCGTTGGGTATTACTATTGCAGCTAGGGGCTAGGCGGTGGAGACTGACTCGGCGGTATTTTATAGTTGTTGTCGTTTTATCGGACGGTCCTTTTGCAATTGCAGCAGGTTTTGTAATTTTTAACGGAGGATGATGTTTTGAGTAACAACACCTACTCGCTTGAGTACATAAATATCTAATACTCGCCTTATTTTGATGCCACTCTATTCTTATTCGCTCTCGAAAAAGAAAAGAGGGCATGGGCGGTGGTGGGGTGGGGAGATGTACAGACACCTAAAAAGGAGTCAAGATTATTACAAAACATTTTTTTTATTAACGATAATTATCAAGTAAAGCGACACGTGCCCGAAATGTTTGGGTATGCAAGAGCCAACGTTAGAGCCCGGGAACGATGTTTCCAGGGATCTATTGAATGCCTATTTCCTAGTACTATGCGTTGTAATAAATTATTCTTTGGATTGGATTTAATTAGATAACCCAACGAGAGGAATCGATACACATTCTCACTTTTTCAACCAGAAAACAGTCTGAATCAGATTCCATTAATCGTTCAAATATCTTGAATTCTCTTAGCAAAGCATATAGAATTTATGAACATCAATAATTATTCCATGGCTTCGTATGATTTCACTACAGTTTTCAAGCGACACCATATAAATTTGTCCTTTTGAATTTGAGTACTGCTAGTTGTATTACCTCGCAAATGCATACACTTATGTCATTGCACTTGTGGCTCCATTTGAGTGTAGCCGTGTAGGTAGCCAAATCAAAATCAAAATCAAACAAACTTCAGTGAATTAAACTTTAAAGTGTGCTAGTAGTAATGGGAAAGGTAATTTACCCTCAAAATATATTAGGCAGCATGTAGTTTTACCGATCAAGAATTGCTTTTTATCAACTTGTTTAACATGGGGTTCTTCTTGTAATGCATGAAAACTAGTTATTTCTTTTAGATATACTCAAGTTACAAATAAACCTTATTTATAATCAGTGGCACCTCTAAGAAATTTATCAGCATCTTTATGATTCACAACCTACCAGAGTGAATGAAGATTAAGTTGGCAAGATAATGTAGATTCCTAAGCAGAACCAACCGAACACATACATATAGATCATACAACCGTTTAGACGGGAAGTATCAATTCGTAAATTTCAAGGCAAAGCAGACACAAGTTTATGTCTTAATGTGGTTATTGACTTATTGCAGCTAACAGAAGCCAATCTCTTTCTTTCTTTTGTCCTTCTAAGGATGACGCAATAAAATAAATTGCGGTGCAATTATTTCAATCCAAACCCATTTATCCAAAACAAAGGGAAGTCGTAATGCGCAAACCACCAGATAACATGCTTAAAATATAACATTCTTATGCTCTCTATGAAATATCCATCCAAGTTGCAATTGCTTGTTATCTCATCAACGACTCAAACCCAAGGGCAGAGGCATTATGGAAATTCACTTACTATGCTCTTATCCAAAACATTGCTGACTTATTTCAGCAATTTCGAAAACATTCATTCACATTTCAGCAAACACCTCAAAAGGATGAAAAGCAGCTCCATTTTCTTTGGCAATATCACAAACAGAGCATATGCATGAAGGGGAAGACTCCTATAACAACTAAATGAATGGAGATTAGAGTGTGACTGATAAATTCAACTTGTTTCTCAATACAACAGAATTGAAATTCAAGCGTAATAAGAAATCAAATTGCACTATACTCAACTAAACGACATAGCTATTTGAAATTACACAAAATTCAAGCTCAAATTCAACAAACCCATTTCCAATCGATCTAAACAATGGCAACCTTGGCTCCAGCCTCTTCCAGCTGTTTCTTTGCGTCCTCAGCCTCGTCCTTTGAAACCCCTTCCTTGAACTTCTTCGGCAACCCTTCTATCAACTCCTTCGCTTCCTTCAAAGCCAAGCTCGTCAAGGTTCTCACCGACTTGATGACAGCAATCCTCGCGTTACTGGGCACGTCCTCAATGACGACGTCGAATTCGGTCTTCTCCTCAACGGCTGCGGGGGCATCGGCTCCGGCACCTCCGGGGGCAACGGCTACGGCAGCAGGGGCGAAAGCCGCGGCGGAGACGCCGAGCTTCTCTTGGAGGTAGTCGACGAGAATTTTAGCCTCTTCGAGGGTGAGGTTGGAGATGTCAGCGCCAAGTTTCTCGATCTTCTCGGGCGCTTCTACGGCGGAGATTGGGCGGAGATGGGTGGCCCGGTGGGTGAGATTGGTGTTGGGGACGAAGGGGAATTGGTGTGCGGGTTTAGAGAAGGTGGAGGAGTGCGAAGGGTAAGAAGAGGGTGTAGCATAAGATGGAGAACGAAGGCGGAGGACTGCGGAGAAGGTTGATAGAGTGCTTGCCATTGTAATCCTATCTCTTCTCCTTCTTCTTCTTCTTCTAATTCTGGGGTTTCACAGAGAGAGTGAGAGTGAGAGTAGAAATGTCGAAGAAATAAAAGAAGATAGGATAAGGGGCCAGTTGGAATGAAAATGGGAGTGGGGATGTATAGCTACGTCTGGAATAGAGTTTAAAGATTTAGTGACTTAAATGCCCTTATCGAATACACCAAATTACTCCAAGAGTTGACAGAGGTAGTTTATGGGTAAAGGGTGGAAGAGTATTTTCATTCCAAAACTTGTAAGAGGGATTACAGCCAAAATTCGGAAAATTAAAATAAAGGGGCGTTCCGAGAATCGAACTCGGGACCTCTCGCACCCAAAGCGAGAATCATACCACTAGACCAAACGCCCGATATTGAATGGTTGCAAATGAAAAATATTTATCGTATTTTCTGTAGAGGGGTAAGCAATACTTTCTTTTATGCTTGTTTGATTGTATTAAAAAACAAAAAAAAGTGCCTACTGATATATGGAGTATCTTTACATTCTTATTAACCTCCTTAAATATTACTTTATTAACTTTTCTCCCTTAATCATACTAAACACACCCTCATAAAAAATGTTGATTTGATCCACGGCCAACAGTGCAATGTCCCAGTTTGCACCAGTACATTATTGAATTGATAGTAAGTGGATAAGCTTGGTGTGTTCAATTCTTGTTAAGTTAGCAGCAGCAAAAGTGAAACTGTTGGTGCTGCAGTTATTTCATGATCAAAATCCGCAATGGAAATTTTTTCCGGACAACAGTGGTCAACTAAGTTCTACTGGTTTACTATAAGTTGGTGAAAAAAATAGCAGCTCGAGAACGATACATTGAACATCGTTCCTCTGGTTTCTCAACAAGGATAGAGTTTGAAGACAATAACCAATATCCGCAATTGCCATTTTATTTAGGAGAACTCAAATATCGATCTCTTCTTTCTATAGGATAATATGCCCATTGGAAGAAGCATTCCATATGGTTTTGGTACAAGTATGAACAATAGAAGTGAAGAATTTAGTCTTAGTATATTTGATCAGAGATACAATAAAGTATGTCAATATCCTAGGCCTATCAATGCTACAGCTCGAGGCTTGAGCACCCGTCTGGAAGTCTTACAATCTACGGCGCCTTCTTCCGTACAAATATGCCAATGCAGCTATTGATGCAGCTAGAATAACCCCAGCTGTAGCATGCCAAGCGTATAATGGTTTTTCCAAAAGTAGGTCAGAGTCACTAACATCAACAGGTGGTGATAGCTGCGGTTTCTGACTAATTGCTACTGCAAATCCCAAACCCTGCCTCTCCAACTCAGCCAAGTCTTCAACTGCTGGCCTTAACCTGGTGACCTTGGCTATGGCTTCATACTCTTCTTTGGTTCCACCTTCAAGGAAAGACCCAACAAGGTAACCCTTGCTTACCCAGTATGCTCCAAATGTACTACCCGAGAAATCTCCATAACAGATAACCTCTCCAACATTATCCCCATAAAATTGCCAAGACAATGTGAAGACTCGGGAGTAGAAAAAAGGCAGGTAATCAAACTCTTCTGTTTTGCCTGGATCCATTATGGCAGAAACAGCATGCTTTCCAGATTTCCGTGCCAAATCAACATGCTCAAGTCTACGAGTTTCCCCAAATACTTTGACTGGAAATGCTGCAACATCTCCAATTGCATAGACCGAGCTGTTGCTTGACTGCAATTTTCCATTTACCTTGATTCCACCCTTCTCCATAGTAAGTTGCCCTTCAAATAGACTTGTATTTGGACGTATTCCTATTCCTACCACAACCATGTCGACTGATAGCTCCCTTCCATCTCTTAGATTAACAGCTCTAACCTGTCAAAAGAGTGAATTAGGCAATGTTACAAGTTGAGTTGACAGGCACCATGAAAAAAAGTCAAATATAGCATGTTATCTTCTAATCATTTTCTTATAGGAAAGTTATGCATATGGTTTGTTGACATGATTCCCTATCAACCAGGGAGGTTTTACTTCCAGGTTCCAGCAAAAAACTAAAGCAGCCACTTCCACCAGATTAGAGGTTACAAATTCTATTCCAGATAACGCACCAAATTTCTCAAATTTGAATTAGAAAAGGTTTGGCAAAATTTCCATTATTAATCTCTCAGATCACCGAAGAGTTCCAAAGAAATTTATAGGTACCTTGCCATTGGAGTCAAAGTCAAACGATGACAAAACAGTCCCCTTAATGAAGTTTATTCCTTTTGATGTGTAATAATCTTCATAGTAGTTTGCAATCTTTGGTGTAAATAAACGAGCCACTGTAGGAAAGCAAAACAATAATAAAGTTATCATCTTTCAAAGTCATGCATTTCTTCTGACCCCAGAAAAAAAAAAGGAGAGGGGGGGGGGGGGTTTAAGCAGCATCTATATTAAAGTATAAACACATGTAATCTAACATGCACACATATTTTGAATTGACAGACAACAAATTTTAAACACAAGTACTTACTGCAATGTGCTTCCGGGAAGACCATGGTCACATTTATTTTATTGATCACTAGAGATGCAGCACACTCCATGCCTATATATCCACCACCAATGACAACAGCGTTCCCTCCAGCACAAGATTGCATAACATCAACGAGCCTATTTGCATCTGCCACATCTCGTAAATAACAGACATTTTCAGCATCTGACCCACTTACTCCAAATTCTTCAAGCTTCAAAGCCTGCACTTGAGATTATTGCAAATTCGTCAAATATCCTTCAGAATTTCCTATCATACATAAAGGCAGCAGAGAATTACTACTTAAAAGTACTTAGGGGTGAATTTATTCTCAGTTATTTCAACATCAGTAGTTGGTAGTCATGAAAAAGACAAGCTGTTGCTTTGGTCTAATAGAATACATGATGTTCCTAGGTCATTCTCTGTTGCATGTCTTCTTGAGGGCTATTGACATTACAACAGTAAAAAGAGCAACCTAAAAATAATCTTCAGCAACATCCAGAAAATTGCCAAAACTGACTTCCTTTTTGTTCTTTTACAAAGCATGACATGGATTCACTTAGCAAAGGTAAACTGATTATTTTAAGAGAATTAGCTCATTGTCAGAACGGTTTCAATACCCGAGCACCTGTAGCAACAATGAGGATCTTGTAACTTATTGTCTCTCCAGTTGCAGTTAATAGTGTCTTACGTCTCACATCAGCAGATTTAACTCGGGTTCCAAGAACTAATTCAATTCCTGGAAAGAGAATAAAAGCAATTACAAGAATTAGATATTCTGAGGAGGAAATTCCTTAATTATTTAATTTACAATATTATTGTTGTTTGAATAGACACAAGACAGAACTTCTATTCAGCAACAATTATTATTAACTGAAGAAAAGATGTAGGAAATTAAAACAGAAATTTAATTTCTAGCAGCAGGCATAAGTCGGACATACCAAGTATCAATTTGAACGGACAAAATAATGGTGCATTAATTTGGTTCTTACTTTCGATTTACAATACTACTTTAATGGAAAATCAGCACACTTAATTAATGGAGAAAGACAAAAACAAAGGACTCCTATTTTGTTTTTTATTACAGTTTACAAGGGGGTATTGTCTCCTGAAATANCCCCCCCCCCCCCCCCTTCTCTCTCTGCCCAGAAAAATGTCATCTAATAACTGCTGTTAACCTACATAGGAAGTTCAGGAGTGACCTTTGATTCTGCTGGAGTATGTGGCTTCAAATGAATGGAGCAAATTAAGTTAAATGGCATGAACATATCGATAGATTTTTTGTCCTAATGCCCATGACATACCTAACACAGAATTACCATGGAACTCAACTACCCCATTGGATGTAAGTGAAGATGTGATCAAACAAGAAACAAAAAAAATAAAATTCAAAGGAGCAGAAAGATTAGCATTTAGCAGTATCATTAAATGTCTTAGTCATCAGTTTCCACCCCGCAACAGAGTTATCTAGAATATTAATTCAACTATTTGTGCCACAATTATGTATACTGTATTACCAAAAAATTCATCATAAAACTGACCTTGTGGTTTAACTACTCACCTAGATAATTTTTTACTCAAGAATATTTTGATTCATATGAACTTCTCGTCTAAAGATGTTAATTGTCATACCAGGTCTATAGTAAAAGGTAATACATCATCACATGAGAGCATAATTACCATGTTCCTTATACCATTTTGGAGTCAACCTTTCCTCATTTGCACCAACACAAGTATGAAAGGATGGAAGTCGAGCTGGAGCTGTACGTTACAACTTTATTTCAGTAACTACTCAATACAAAAGCTAGGACAACAAAGGAAAAAATAAAATATGAAAGAAAAGCTATGCAAAGCAGGAAATAAGTAGCATCGACCATCTAGCATATTTGAACCATAAGGAAATACAGTTAGTACTAACATGACAAAACACAATGTAGTTTACTTCTTCATACTGCATTATTAGAAAATCTTGTTGTTGCATGCAATATTTTCAGGAAGTTAATAGGTTGAAGGCCAATGATGCTTACAGAAGCTATTCAAATGGACTGAAGACCTGATTAGACTGTTTAATGTAAGGGCAATAGAGCATACTGCAAATGAGTAACAGATTTAAATAAAAGTCCAAATAGGCCAAATCTGTGAAGGTCATTTTTTATCAATTAGTGCTTGGAACACAGCACTTTCCTTTGCTTGCAAGTAAGATATATCCAAAGGAAAATTGCAAATGAAAACAACCAGCTGATAAGGTGCCATGGGGAGGGCTATACCTTCTGGAAGTAAAAATCCTTTGCTTAGCGCAGGTCTCTCATAAGGAGCAACCTGAAATATACATTTGGGAATTAAAATATTTCCCACCATAAAGAAAATATTTATATAATTCTAGAGAAATTTATCACTTAACACAAAAAGGGCAAAAAAAGAAGTCCTCATTCTGGTCATAATCTCAGCGGAGAAACACAAAATTCTCTCAATGAATAAGCAGATCATAATATTAACGCTCACACTACAATCAACATAGATAGAAAGCTTAAACCTTAAAAATTTTCTGCATGGTATCCCAAAAACAAATCGACATATACTGCACAGTTTCTGGTAAGGAGAAGATAGAAAAAAAATAATCCCATGGTAAAATGACAAGACTACACTCTACACAAGACCACGACTGTGATTTGTTAAAACAGTTTTGTGGTATGTTGGAGCAATATCCTCAATTTAAATTGTGAACAAGACATTTAAGTGGCTGAACATTGGAGATTCTTGGAAACTATTTCAGAGGGAACAAATGGCAATGGCCATAACTCATAGCCATATACCCATATAAAATATGAATCCATTAAAGCTTCAAAGAGAAAAATAACTGAAAATTGAAGAAAATTCTTACTGGTTCTTCAGAAATTATACAGAGTTCACCATGAGAAACTCCTTTCTTAACAAATTCAAGAGCTGCATAACCAGCAGCGACTCCGCCGCCAAGAATCACATATACAAATGCTCTTCCCATTCCCTATTTCCCACTAAAACTGTCTCTTTCTCTCTCCCTCCCCCCTTTTATCTTAAATTCAAAGGTGATGAATTTTTGGGAGCGCTTTCGTTGAAGGCACTCCCACAAAATTTGAAAATCAATAATCTTCTAAGCCATCATCCTATGTAAATGGGGGCCCGGTGACGATGACGACGACGACGACGACGAGCAGCGCTGCATTTACTATAACGCCCCCCGTTCCACTCCTGTGCTCATAGATGCACGATATGTCGGTGGAGACGCACCATCGTGGCTGTCTTCAGATCCGGAAGTGGGTCCCTCGGGTATATCCGCGGTGAATGGTGGAATATAATATATGTGTTGATGTGATTATGATCAATTGATCATACTGTGATATGCATGTGGGCCATGGTAAAGTATCAGCAAAGTGGGACCCTGATAGGTACATTAAGCGAATGAGGAAACGCCAAGTGGTGATCAACATGAGCACTAGCGGTGGATAGGGGGATATGGTTGATTGGAATGGTGAAGGATGATGAAGATCAACTTGGGAATGGCGCCAAGGAACGGCTTCTTCTCATTTTCTCGTTCCAATGCTAATTGATTTGTGGATGAGGCTTCGTATCTTCGCCTCCACAAAAATAAAATATTAATTACGACTGCAACTTATCTTCTACTCCCAAATATATTTGGTCTTTGAATTCATGAAAAAATAATAATTAAAAAAGGTCCATTATTGGTTTAGGTCGTACTAGAAATCACAATTGAATTCACCCAACATTGTAAGATTGTTTTTAGTAGAGTCATGTTTTTTCTCCTTCCATTCTTTTATTATTCTTAAAATAGACATTCTTATTTTAAGAAAGGATGAGTTTAAGATGCTTGGTAGACATCTTGATGAAAGCAAATTTTGAGATGTATCATCGATTTTAGATTTATTTAAAAATGTATCCATGCACATTATTGCTCTATTCATTAATTTATTTATATAATTAATTATTTAATATCACAAGTATTATCTATATTACTATTTATCTAATTAAAAAAAAAGATGCTAACTAATGAATGACACAAATAATTTTAATTATCAATTTACTTGACGTGTGCATACTATTTACACGATATTAAATATTTATATATATTTATAGTACATATTATATCCTTGTAAAAATAAGATAAGATATAATTTTGACTATAGAGATTGGTTTGAGTTTATAATAAATTTTAACTATGTTCATGTGACCAAAAAAAATTAAATAATAAACCTATACATAAAAGTGAGTAAACAATCTCTATCCTCCATGATAGACATCATATATTAATTCAATAACTTTTGGACCGTGGTCCACAATCAGTGATTGTAGTAGGTTTGTAATCCCCCTCCGCGGCCCAAAAGCGCTTCATATGATAGGAGAAGAAAATCGTGTCACTTTTGCCTTCACCCACAAGGAAAGCAAATGCAGATTGCAGAGTTTCACAAACTCGTGCATGAGCGTGCCTCTTGGGTTTCAAAAGCTGTCAAAGGCAGAGAGGCGTTTTATCCATACTGTTCCACCTTCTTTTAGAGAGGATACCTCTGCGGAAATGTGTAACCCACTGTTGTTCTTCTAAATGAGAGGTATATTACAGGAAAAAAAACTCTTTAATGATATAGTTTGCTATAAAGTAACGGTAATTGCTAGTCACTAGCTCTCGCATGTATCTTAGATTTTACATGTTAGGTGGAGTCCCACATTCATTTGTAAAATGATACTTAAGTCTAAGAAATTCTTTCACCTAATAAGTTAATCTTTTGAGTTAAACTCTCTTTTTGAACTTAAAGCCTAACATTAATATTGCCCACCCCTTAAAAAGCCGAACGTCCACGAACGGCTCTCACTCCAGACCTTATCAAGCACCAAAAAACACTCTTTTCGTGTCACACCAACTTTCAATGAAAACACCAATATTAAATCTTAAGCCCAAGACGAGAATCCAACCCCAAATACTAACCCATTAGAAGAAAGAGTCTCTCAGACGTATCATTTAACAATTGCTTGTAAAATCCATGTACATGAATTATTCTGTTCCCTCAAATGAACCTTCAAATTGCATAAAGTATAAAGCAGAAGGTAATGGTATATATTCATGGTAGACGTAGGGTAGAAATTACAGTCCAAGTCCATATTAAAGAGTTTACCTCTCCATGCGAAAACTGGTACGGAAATAGAATACATGTGAATACTTCACTACATTCTTAACAAACTGAATATGCGCAATTCTGTTGTGTGGAACACAATTCTCTACAAAAAGCCACAACTAGGTGGGGTGGGGGCGTTGATCATATTACATATATTTAACAGTGACCACAAAAAAGACAAGAACTAGAATTGCAACGAAAACCTTAGCTGGAATGCTATTAGCATTGCATGAAGTTCTCAACGCACAATACCCATTTCCAATAGACACCTTCAAATAATCAATGTCTTTATTCCACTTACTTTCTGTGATCCCATGATAAGTAGGACTAATTTCAGCATTTGTAGGCAAACACCAATCTACAAATTGATGAGTGTTGCACCAATGATACAGCTTGTTTGGGTTTTTCAAGGAATGTGAAACTTTAATCCTTGTCAAATCCCCACATTTAGGACATATTTTGTCCTCGTAGGCCAACCAGCTTGGTCCATTACCCAAATCCCCACTTGATGACATCTTCCTCCTTCCCTTCACAACAAAATAAATTCAAATTAGCCATACACACAAAAATAGTTTACCAGAATATAGTGTAAAAAATATGTTCTGTTTCGAGCTTGCTTAAAATAATGCACATTCCTATTTTTTATGCACTATAAAAAAGGAAAGAAAATAATAATAATATCAATTTGCCCAATAAACATTGAATAAAATAAAAAATAAAGAAATAATTTGAGTAAACTATGCTTACTCGTGAATTCTATAATCTGAGCAAAGCATCTAGATGCAAGTTCTAAATTTCTAATACATACCCGACAAAAAAATATACAACAATAATTTTCTTAAAAAAAAATAAAGAAAATCCTTTTTAGATTAAAAAACAAAGAATAATGTTGCGGCAACTAAAAGATGAATAAATTAATTGAACTAAAAGTTACTCAAACTAACAAAAATAACAAAAGATAAACAAAATCAACCAGTAAAGGAAAATGGTAATGGTAACAACTCCAAAGAAAGAAAATAATGAAACTCAAGGAAAAATTTTAACAACCAGTTTGGAGCTTACACCGTTTTGATCAAAAGTTCAGCTACTATAGGCTATAGCTTTGATTCCACACCTTGAAGATGCAGACGAGAGGAATAGGAGCATTGCCGAGTTAAACAAGAAGAATTGAACTTGCAGGGAGTCTAGAAAGAAGCTTTACCTTTAGACCATGGGTCAAAAGGTAACTTTAACTCTAGTTGAGGACTTGGCTTGTTTCGGAAGCTTCAAGCATTAAAATAGTGTTTTTTTTAAAAAAAAAAATTGGATTTCTTATCTTATTAAATACGTGGTGATCTATAATTGGTCCAATCCATTTAGTTAATTGGACATGGCCAACACATCACCGTGAAGCCCATCAAAGTTTTTGAACGAGAGGCTCCTTTCACATTTATAAAGTATAGGCTGTCAATATGGGCCTCTTTCCAGCTGATCAATACTTTTTTGGCCCAATGAGTAAAAGAAGAAAGAATACTTGACCCACTAAAAATAAACGGATGAAGGCCCATATTGAAGGACACATGGGCCTAAAGCCCAATCTGTTAACCCCTGGTCGGCTGGTCCTGGATATACACGTAAGTTCAGGTATAATCGCACATATGTTCGGCCTCGATCCCACTTGATAGGAGAAAATGAAAAAGAAAAAGAACATGCGCTACTTAAGAACCACTAACTTGGTACGATGAAATGATCTTCGTAGTAGTTAGCAAAACATCGTTCTTTCCCTCTTATCTTACCAACCATATTAATTTTGGTCAACTTGCCCACATGTCCATCAGTGTTCGCCATCAAATACCTGTCGGTAATTGCTGACTGATCATCATCACTCATCAGCAGCAGCAAGGAGTGGTCACTGTTTACTAATTTTCTTAACAAGAAACCCAAGCTAGCAATATATAAACACTTTGTCTATTACTATTGGATCTCCCTTGATGAGTTATGCATATTTTTAATTTTCATTGTGTCTTGTCAAGTCACTATTTTTTTTTTTTATATAAAGTATATATGTACTTCAAATTTTAAATAATATTAATATTTCTAAATTATCTTTTAATAAAAATTAAGTTCGAATTCTCATTTTCTATATCGTAATTAATAAAAAGTATAATTTTACCTATCTAATGATAAAAAAAGAGAGTTAATAACAAACAAAAATCTATTTTATTTCTTAATTGTTTACACAATTTATTCACTTATTATACAGTTAGCGGTAGAGTACTATAATGTTTTGAAACTGTCGATTCGATGTCACCAAATTAAGTAAAGATATATAAGCTTTTTTATTTATTTATTTGGTAGCAAAAGATATATAAGATTTTGTTGCTTCAGTACTTCAATAAAATAACTTACGTAAGTTGTTCTCTATTTTTTCTGCGTATGCGTTTCATCTCTTACAAGTTACAACTGCGACATCTATTAGTTTCTTACTAACTTTCCTTTCTTCTCGCATTCTTTCATATCAATAGTGATAATATGAATAATTACATTATAAGTTATCTCTATTAATTAATTAGCTTTTTGTCTCAAAACTAAAGTATATATGCACAATGGGAGGTTAAATTATAAGAATGTGTGAAAATATTTGACGATGCCTGATTTGGTCTTGGTAAAAAAGGCTTGGTAAGATGAGGATACCTGCAAAAGTGTATGACAAAGGTCGAGTGTTTATGCTTGAGCTCCGACGCTTAAGTCAGTAACAATCTAGATATCAAATAAAAGTGTTAATAATCTTAAATCTCTAGAAAAACGAGTCTCCTCTTTACCTGTAGTTCTTGCTATTTATNAAAAAGTATAATTTTACCTATCTAATGATAAAAAAAGAGAGTTAATAACAAACAAAAATCTATTTTATTTCTTAATTGTTTACACAATTTATTCACTTATTATACAGTTAGCGGTAGAGTACTATAATGTTTTGAAACTGTCGATTCGATGTCACCAAATTAAGTAAAGATATATAAGCTTTTTTATTTATTTATTTGGTAGCAAAAGATATATAAGATTTTGCTGCTTCAGTACTTCAATAAAATAACTTACGTAAGTTGTTCTCTATTTTTTCTGCGTATGCGTTTCATCTCTTACAAGTTACAACTGCGACATCTATTAGTTTCTTACTAACTTTCCTTTCTTCTCGCATTCTTTCATATCAATAGTGATAATATGAATAATTACATTATAAGTTATCTCTATTAATTAATTAGCTTTCTGTCTCAAAACTAAAGTATATATGCACAATGGGAGGTTAAATTATAAGAATGTGTGAAAATATTTGACGATGCCTGATTTGGCCTTGGTAAAAAAGGCTTGGTAAGATGAGGATACCTGCAAAAGTGTATGACAAAGGTCGGGTGTTTATGCTCGAGCTCCGACGCTTAAGTCAGTAACAATCTAGATATCAAATAAAAGTGTTAATAATCTTAAATCTCTAGAAAAACGAGCCTCCTCTTTACCTGTAGTTCCTGCTATTTATAGAGAGATCTTGAGGTTTAAAAAGTTCAGGGAATGGTTTCAGATATGAACTTTAATGGTAATGGGTTTCGCTGATAATGGACTTAAAACCTTATGGGCCGAAATATTGGGTATCTACAATATTAAATATTTTTTTTCACAAAATTTATAAATAATGTAAGAATCTCAAAAATTTTAAGAATTTTAATAAATAAATTAAAATATTTTAGAAGGATGGAGCCAGTGCCCTGTTGACTCCCTTAGATCCGTCACTGTATACATGGCATTTGTTTCGACGTGACGTTGAAGTGGAACTTCCTTTTGCATCAGCTTCAATGCGCATTTTAAACGTGTGGTTGAGTGATCTGTCAAATGCACACTCAAACACGATTAGAATTCCAAAAGATGTACCAACAAAAGAAAACGTGACAAATTTTGTGAGTACACATTTCCAGATAATTACCAATCGACCATATAGAAAAAAAAAAAAGAAGCGCTAGTTGCCAAATATATAAAACATTTGTGAGTGGTTAATAAAAAGATCAAATAGTAGGCAAATTAAAGAAGGCCAGGTGGAAGCAGCCGAAAGTATTAACTATAGATGGGCCTAGAGAGCGTTGGTGTTATTCATTTCTATCACGTTTTTTGAGTGGCCGACTTCCCACGTGATTGTTCCTTATCTATCACATGGAAGTTTTCTTTTAGTTTTGGAATGGAGAGTTTTGGCACATATTTAAAACATGTGACTAAATACAACGAGAGGCTCACAATGGCTCCAAGTTCCTTATCGTATGACATAGACAAACAGTGAAAGGCCACAACCAATTGTCCTCGTTTCCTATATAAGACATGGCAAGACCCGAGGACACGGTTCCTGAGTCACCCTCTGAAACCCTTGTCCGAATATGTGTTGGGAGCTAAAGTTGAAGTTTGGTACACCATGAATGCCACTCCAATTTACATGTCGTCACTCGCCTAACTTGGTGCTCACAAAATGACAATTCTTCTAAATAAAAGTGTAGAACCCTCTTTTATCTTCATCATTGTACGATAGCGATGACGATAATGATATTGATGATGATGATAATAACGGTAAATAATGATAATATTTTATTTTTTGTTTCTTTGTTATTGCTAAGGATGTGAAGGAACTCGTTATGGAACGATCTACAAGTTGATGGTGTGAATTTATGAGGGATGCTTGTAGACTTCTCTACATCCATAAGCAAGAGTTAGGTTTACGTCGAGATTTAATGTTGCATGGCCATGCACCAAAGTAGATACTAAAGGAAAAGGAGGGTTAAATTTTGACAAACATAGCTAATGTTGCTATCTATTATGACCACATGTCAAATTTCTGTGGCTTCAGTTAGGCACTGTATGGGCAATTTTCTTTTTCCTAAATGAAAATGCAAGTTAAGGCCCATACATGCCTGGTTGTCATTCCAATTTTGTGAATGAGAGTACTATCGCAAACGCATGTCACACGTTCCTGTTTACTTTTTATGCATATGAACTATCAATAGCTGCCAACTGCATTGTCTCATATCTTAAACTTTAAGAAAAAAAATTACCAACTTTAGAATAAGAGTGAAATCTATTTTTGATTCATAAAAGATATAGATAGAATCAATTGAATCCTTAAAAAAAAATTTAGTGTTACTTCAGTTCTTAAAATATAATTTTGACTATCAAAATTGTTTTCTATTAACTTCTACCTACTAGACTTGTCACATAACATTTAACATATCACATGAAAAGTTCTATCAATTCTCACTAAGAAAAACTAGACATAAAACTATTTTAATGAACAGAGTTATCTTTCAAGGACAAGAAAATGTTTTACTCTTAGAATAATCTTTTAACATGATTTAGATATTTCCTAGATAGATTAAATAAGTAACAATTTACTACTTTATGGCTTAGAATAAATTGAAATCTCTCTTTATATGTTTCCTTGAATGGCTTGATCCACTCTGAAAATCAGCTTAACCAACTAACTATCAATCTAAGCAAAACTTAGTGCATGCAAGGACAATAATTAGGTTGAGAAAAAGATAAAAATCATGATCTAAGCTACAAATCAGAAAAACAATCATTGAGATAATATATAATGGGATTTACCATAATAAGAGCACTGCCACTGATGAGAATATACTCAGTCGTTCTTGAATTGTGGTTATAAAACATATCTATATAAGCCACATAATATTTACCATAATAAGAGCATGCAGATAGTATAAGCTCCTATTACAAAACCATAATAATTTGTTCTTAATTATAGACCAAACTTGCAAAACGACAAAGTTGCAACTACAACATATAGACAGAGACTTAATAAGATTCTGAACCATATCAGAAACTCTGGCTTAATGGCACTTAAGCACTTAAAGATTTATATTTATAGAGATATGTGTGTGTGTGTGTGTGTGTTTAATCCCCATTAAGTAATTGCATGGACCAGATATCCTCCATGTTCCAGTAGTTATTGGTGTTGTTGTTGTCATTGGTACAACTTGAATGATCAGGGATAGTGGGGAACTGATGAGTTGGAAAGGGCTCCAAAGTTCCCTGATATATGGATGGAGAGTAGGTCTCCATGGGCTCATGAACCATGGCAGTCATTTGGCTAGTGCTTGCTTGATCATTTGTCTTTGAACTCTGTTGCTGAAAGTTCTCAGCTTGCTTAATGTGCTTTTGAATTCTAGTCCTCCAGTAGTTCTTAATCTCGTTGTCAGTTCTTCCCGGTAGATGCTTCGCGATTTTTGACCACCTGCATTTGGTTAATGACTACTTGTGAACTATAAGTTAATTGACAATAATAGGTTTTCTTTGTTCAAATGATCATAATAATGTTTGGGACCTAAACTTTTAGTCAATTGAGTTAATGGGTAGGTGTCAAACAAATATAAATGCCTAGAGATTACTGTGTATAATTAAGCAGAAGACTAATGCTTCCATGAGTACTTTCAGCTGAATAAATGAACCACGCCAAAATAAAAGTTGCGATAAAAAGTACTTAGGTATATAGAATCATCCTAGTCTTTTGTCACCACACATTTGGTTGAGCACATCTATGGGACCAAGAAAGAGAATCCAAGGTAAAATTAAGAATCTATTGATGATATACATAAAACCAGTAAAATTTGACAATGTCATCCAAGGTGTGAGACTGTGTATATGTGAGTGTAAGAAAGAGAGAGAGAGTTCAACAAAAATATTTTTCTTGAAAAAGAAAATTATACAAGTTAAAAGTTAATAAAAGCTGCCAATTAATGACTGTAACACATTACATGGATCAGTAAAAAGTGATAACTGAAATAATAAATACGGTATAGTGTCTGATTGAGATCATGTTCCATGGCTGAGAATAATAGTTATGGAAGGTGGACTCACATATAAAAAGACAAGTTGAGGAAAGATACTGAAGGTCCTTTGGGTTATGCAAATGATGCCATTTCTTTGTAGCTGGGACTCTATGATCCTCAAATCAGATTTCTCAATGCCTCAGGTATAAAGTATGGTAAACTCAAACATCTCCATTCTATTTCCATTTTTATTTCTCACATATAAAGAGTTCCATGTGTCACCTTATTTTATTTTATTTTTTCTAATTTTTTTTTCTATTGTTACTTGTATCGTTTTTATGACTCTTAAAACCTATTTTCTACCCACCTCTCTCAATTTTATTAAGAAAAAAAAAATGAAGAATAGCTGAATGCAATTCCTTTGAGAGGTCTATTTTCTTATCCTGGTTATTAGAACAAATCTAGCAAGTATTTCCAATGACAAATACATTTGGGAAATATTATATAGTTGCTTTATTTCGTTTTCTTCCTTTACAAGGAGACCAGCCCATGTCTAGAAGAGCCAAAAGTGTATGGTTTAGGTCAATTTTCCTTAGTAGTTTCTCTTTCCTCTGAATGAGGGATATATTAACATGTGACCCACTTCTATACGTTCAGCCTAATATGGAATCTCCTCTTGTCCAATCTTTTTGGTTCTCATTCACAAGGTACCTCGTAGAGATAGCCAGTTGTGAAATTAATTATTTAATAGCTATAAGATAAGGATATTAAATTGTTTTATTGCAGCTGTAAATATTATGATTTATAAAAAAAAAAACAGCCTTTTTAGTCTTCTTTTCCCTTTTGTCCTGGAGTCTTTGCCTTCTGTAAGTTTAATTTTTGTTTTCATCTATTTTCTGATTCTTCACAAAAAAAATTAAAATTATCTAATTCACTGAAATGTTTTATTTTGAGGATCCCTCCTCTTTTAAGCACTTGAGCCCCACGAATCTTTAAAATCAAATTGTGAAGCAAAATCAAGGTCTTCCCCATATAGTCAATATCTCCAACTCAAATAAAGAGATAGGTTAAAATTTAATAAAAAGATAAATGTTTTTGCATATATGCAATGAAGAAAATTTCATGGAAATTTCAAAGATGAGTAACAAAAAAAAAAAAAAAGGGACACCAAACATTGATGCCCCTCAATGCCATGTGTTCTTGATAGATCTAAAGGATCAACCTCCCACCATTCATATCTATGGAGGTNAAAAAGATAAATGTTTTTGCATATATGCAATGAAGAAAATTTCATGGAAATTTCAAAGATGAGTAACAAAAAAAAAAAAAAAGGGACACCAAACATTGATGCCCCTCAATGCCATGTGTTCTTGATAGATCTAAAGGATCAACTTCCCACCATTCATATCTATGGAGGTCCACAGTATAACTTATACTTGATCTTCATCATATTAAAACGTGAGGGAGCGACTAAGAGTGAGAGATAAGGATAGGACGCGAGCAAAAGGAAAAAAATTACATGTCCTTTTCAAGAAACTCTTTCATTTGCATGGATGGAATGAAATAACAGAATCATGTTGATATCTCAAAAAATTCCAAATTTTTTTTTGCAACAAGGCATATTTTGGCCATAAGTGATATCTACAACCCCCCATGTGTTGAAGTATTTTTTTTGGCTAGAATTCTCTTCCCCACAATACTCTATCTGCCTCATCAAATGGGCTTCAAAACTGTGTACTAATACCACCTTTCTAGTGCCTTACTTCCAAAACAAAATACTAGCTAGCTACAAATAAAAAGAGAGAACCCCTTCATCGTTCAGAAACAAACAGAAGGTTGATGGATTAGAGTAAACTTTTTTCTGGTGAGAATATTCTATGTTTTAATTTGAAACTATTATCATGATCATCATATAAATAAACAAACATTATAAACTCACCTGTTTCCCCACTTTGCATGAAGTTCCATGATCAAGAGCTGTTCTTCTGGTGTAATATTCCCTCTTCTAACATCAGGGCGAAGATAGTTAAGCCACCGCAGCCGGCAACTCTTGCCAGTGCGTTTAAGACCTGAGTAAAAGAAAGAAGAAAGGAAAATAGAATATATGAACATTCTAGTTAAGAAGGAAAGTGAAAAAGAGAAAAATCAAAGATAATTAACAGTCATGAACAAACAAGTTTAGTTACCAGCAGCTTTGGCTAAGGAGTTCCAGACACCTTCGCCGTGATTCGCGATATAGTTTATCAAGATCAAGTCTTCTTCCATGGTCCATGGCCCCTTTCTCACTTCAGGATCTTGAGATGAGTTGTACGGTTTTTTGTCCATTATTTTGTATGTATATGCGAGAGAGAGAGCAAGAGAGAGAGCGAGAGAGAGAGAGAGAGGGAGGTGAAGATAGACATTTAGATGATGATGGAGGAGGCACGGTCTTTATAGAGGGAGAGGGAGACTAAGATAATGCCTGTAATGAAGTTCTGTATTAGTGATAACATAAAGGTTTTAAGTACCTAATTATGTTTATAATCATATTATATGCATACATGTAGTCATGTTACTATATGTTTGTATGTATGGCCTTAACCATAGTTTAGAGACTAATCTCTTTACGTCCCCTTAAGTTGTAAGGCACATGCACGTAACCGTAATGTGTGTATATATAAATATACTTTCACAAAAGAAGAAAAGAGATAAGATATTTCAAAAACATCACAAGCCTCACTGGCTTATAAAGAGTGTGTATGCACAGTTTCAAGAGATATAAATCATATAAAGTTTTGTAAGTAAATAAATTTGTTACAAGGGGAATTCAATAGTATGAAAACGACAAAAAAGGCTTTGAATATTTGTGGTTGCAGTGCTTCAATTTCAGCCACTTTATATTACTGCAATATCATTTTGACTGCTACTGGCTTCTATATTCTATAATATGGTTTTCTTCTTCAGCCAAAAAGGAAAGTAAGAAAATAACGACATCGTTTTGTTTTACGGTTTCAGCGATCGTGCGGCCATTTTTACACTACATTTATGTTGAAATGGTTGTTACGCCCAAGCATATCTCACTTTCATGTTTCTTTTAATGGCATGCCCACGTCATATATGTTGAGAGAATTAAAATAAAGAGTTTTGTTATGTTATCCCTTTTAAAAAGTGAGGTAGCATTACATTGACTTTAAAAACGTGAGTTTCGAATATAAGTAACTCTTATTATNCACAAAAGAAGAAAAGAGATAAGATATTTCAAAAACATCACAAGCCTCACTGGCTTATAAAGAGTGTGTATGCACAGTTTCAAGAGATATAAATCATATAAAGTTTTGTAAGTAAATAAATTTGTTCCAAGGGGAATTCAATAGTATGAAAACGACAAAAAAGGCTTTGAATATTTGTGGTTGCAGTGCTTCAATTTCAGCCACTTTATATTACTGCAATATCATTTTGACTGCTACTGGCTTCTATATTCTATAATGTGGTTTTCTTCTTCAGCCAAAAAGGAAAGTAAGAAAATAACGACATCGTTTTGTTTTACGGTTTCAGAAATCATTCGATCGTGCGGCCATTTTTACACTACATTTATGTTGAAATGGTTGTTACGCCCAAGCATATCTCACTTTCATGTTTCTTTTAATGGCATACCCACGTCATATATGTTGAGAGAATTAAAATAAAGAGTTTTGTTATGTTACCCCTTTTAAAAAGTGAGGTAGCATTACATTGACTTTAAAAACGTGAGTTTCGAATATAAGTAACTCTTATTATTGGTTTCAATGGGAAGCTTATGTAAAATTAAGTGCAATTGTATAAATCAAACACTCAAACGTTGATACAATTTAAGTTTAATTGAATCTAAAAAAATTTAATTGTTCTTATTTGACTTTTTATTGTGTTTTTAATATGGCTCAAATTATGTACTTTAGTAATGAATTAATAATTTTGACTTACACTAAGTTACTCAACTTGACGTTAGTTTCACATTAAATCCACAATAATATATTATTTTTGTTCAAAACTCAAATTTTTTAAAACTCAATGTAGTGTTACCCCCAATTTTAAAATGGGAATCAAATAGCACAATCCTAAAACAAAACACTATAAAATCTTCAAAGGATTAAATTTGTTACACCGTATAAAATGACTAAAATATTTTTTAATATTATGTAATTATTATATTTGTATATGTTATTATCATGTTTAAATATAAATGAAATAATCACATAACACCACATATAAAAAAAAAAATATTACATTAGTTTTGAGTGAAATATAAAATGATGCACAATTATGAAAATAATATTAACATAATATCAACCCGCACATACATCACGTAACCTATTTTCTTTTAGTCATGTGTTTGGTAAGAATAAAAATAAAACAACTGGGAATGTAGAGAAGTAAATATAATAAAAAATAAAAGTATGAGTAACTGGGTATATATCCACTTTTAATATGTCGATCAGTTGTTTAAAACTTGCTATATGCAGTATATTTTTGTTGTAAAGAAGACTTGTTTAACTGTTGACCTATGCGCAAATACGCGAGGGCTATGAAGCTAAGTTTATGAATTATGAAATGCTCTCCAATATATAATTAATAGATATAAACATGAGCAGTTGAGTTATTATTCATGGTCAATTAATATGTAAATTTGTGAACTAGAACATCATTTTTTACTTATAGTTTTTGAGATTTTTTTTTATTAATACCACGAGTATTCTTATTTTATTCAATTGGGCGTAAGATTAATTTCGTTCGAGGATTAGAGTAATTATGTTTTCTCCTTTTCCAACAATGCTCTAATTGGACCTCATTTAGTTTTTTGGATCTGAATATGTATATATTGCACAGCAAAAAATAAAGGATTCAACAGAAATTTTATTAGATATGTACTATAGGACATATAATAAATTATTAGTCAGAATTGATGTATTATTTATTTTTTATTAAGTACTCTAACAATTATAGAATACGCTTCAAAATTAAAAGTTAGAAAACACGATTGATCTCTTTAGTTATGTTCGATCGATTTATGATGAAATAAAAAAAAAATCCGGGTTGAGTAAAAATATCAGAAAATATATTGAAAATCTATGTATGATGTAAACAGTTGTTGCGTTGAGAAAAGATAATTATTTCAGAGTTTTCCAATATACAATAAACTTTTAGTTTAATATCTACTATAAATCAACATCATTTTGGTAACAATTCTAACTATCATTGAGCACGATATTAATCACATATGTCGATAAATTATTTTAATTTTCCTGTGACAAAGTATGGGACAAAAAGAAAAAATAATAATTATTAATAAAAAATAGATTCTATTTTTCATCACGCCTGAATTATTGTTCGTGATCAAATTTCAACTTAATTCTTATTCTTTTAGCTGTTCAAATGTAAATATTGCTGGTATATATACTTCTCTGTATTAATTTGCTTATGAGTTAATCCAATATATATCAAGCAATAAAATTGATATTAATTATTGAATAAGTAGAAGAATACTTCCAAATTCATTCTTCAACAAACATTTGGCTGTCTGTGATTATATCATGATAATATGCAATCACATATAATCATATATTGGTGCATGTTAACGTAGAAAATGGATCATTATGCATGGTCATCATCAATTCACCATCATCAACCCACATAGATTAATATGCTAGCTATTTGATATGACATAGATTAACATGTGGTCACCTTTTTATAATTATGTATACAGTGTTAGTCGACTCTTATATATTAACGAATGAAAAAGAAGTATAATTAAGAAGATATTTGTGGCTCTAAACGACACAAAGATTAAGAATAACAAGAAAGGACAAAAGCCATGCACTGGATCATGATCCTTGGTTTAGACTAAAACACTTAAAACACTTTACTAAAGAGACTAATTCCTAACATCAAACACGTATTAGCCACTCATTAATCTCATCAAAATCAGTGTGTCTTCTTCCTTAAAGGCTTAAATTCCCTAATCTATAAGTAATCACAATTTTGACACCACATGAGAAAGCCACTTAAAAGCACTGCTACTCTTAGAAATCTATCTTGTGGCTCTCAATGGTGCCTACTCAGTTTACACCTTGCTATGTTTTCAGACCACTACACGTCTCCAGCTTCAAGCCACTATAATGTAGTGTTTGTTCACACTTCACAGGCAAGTGGGCGCGTGAGTCTAAGCATAAGTGAGTTTTTGTGTGTGTGTGTGAAAGAGAGAGCTCTTTTAATCTTGCATTCAGCTACCAATTTGTAGTCATTAGAGTCCAACAGCAGAAGAAGTGAGGCCATTAGGTGGCTTCTTTAATTGGAAATACAAGTGTTTCCTTTCTAAAATGGAGAAAGTGCCAATGAAAGAGAAATGCTTAAGTTGAAATTGTGTTAATCAAATTAATATAAATTTAATTAGTTTACAAATAACATTATTTCCAACGAAAGTGGTTATAAAGATAACATGGGATTAGTGGCCAGAAAACTATTTTAGAGGGTCAACTTTATGGTAACATGGGATCTTAGTACTGACACATGCGAGCACAACTAATGACCCCGGAGATTACATTCATTGGGGCTACAATCCCTTTAATTAAAGGACACATCACCAACTACATACACGTTTTGTGGCTAATAGGGGATTAAAGTTTATGACTTAGATAGGCCCACCCACGTATTTTGGATTCTAACGCTAATAATCACTTTTCGTCCAAGAACCAATAACGTTGTGAGTCTTGTGACTAAGTTTCAACCAAAAATAAAAATTAAAGAGGTGACTTGAAAAAAAAAAAAAAAAAATCAGAGATGTAACAACCAACACGAGAAAAATTCTCAAGTATTTTTTTTTTTACTTCGCAGTTAACGGTTCTGTCATTCAGATAGTCTAATTTCCAAGATACGGGGTTTGAATTCGATACATGATCATAAAATATATATGAGAAGGAAATTGTGTGACATCTTCCTGTGAGTTGGAATTACATCGCTGCTATGTTAAAGGAAGAAAACTATAAATCTATACAATCATAATTTAAAAGAAAAATTAAATAAATCACAACTCAAATATAAATACCATAAATTGTTTAATATTATACATTTAAGAGTTGGATAATTAACGATAATTATACACAAATCCACACAACACAGTCCACGTTTCACTCCCTAAAGTACAGGAATGCAAATTTATTTTATTCTGACTTAGCTTTAATGGCAAAGANATAAATCTATACAATCATAATTTAAAAGAAAAATTAAATAAATCACAACTCAAATATAAATACCATAAATTGTTTAATATTATACATTTAAGAGTTGGATAATTAACGATAATTATACACAAATCCACACAACACAGTCCACGTTTCACTCCCTAAAGTACAGGAATGCAAATTTACTTTATTCTGACTTAGCTTTAATGGCAAAGATTTTAGATTCAACTCTCCTATTTCAATTAAAAAATTTAACTCAATTTATCTAATAAAAAATAATAATAATCACTCTACAGAATAAGGCTGGCCGATATCGGCCACATGTCTGCAGTGGTACATCTACATCATTCCGTGGTACCGCTGGCTAAACCCTCAAATTTCACTAGATTAAGACGTTTGCCAACCAAGACAATAATATCAACTAGATGTATGCCATGATAGGCAGCAACGTGTGAGTTTCAAGCGATAAACTTGATCAAAATGAGCAACCAAACTCAAACTTCTATGTTTTCAGTCTGATTTACATTGAATTGGTTTGAGAGGCTTCACTTTTTTTTTAAAAGAAAATTAAACTCAGTTTGACTGTGGCCTGGGTTAGTGAGAATTTCACAATACTTAAGAGGCTATTGCGTATGATGCTATACAAGAATTATTTCTTGGCATAATGATGTCTCAGAACAATAATTGAGTGTCAAAATTTGTTCTTGCTTCCACAATCCCAAAACACATGTGCAACATTTAAGCTTGTTTTTTTTCACGAAAAGTTTAGGAAACTGCAGCTCCTCGAACTCAAGCAGTTGAGCAAGAATATCCAACTTTTTCAAACAATTGTGCAAGCATGTCTAAGTTTCTCATCATTGAACCAAGCTTTGAGAAACGAGAGAAAGAAAATGAAAACGAAAATTAAAAACAAATCTTTTGCTTGTGGCCTAAAAAATTAAAAACTAATCTGAACATAAAAATACATCATTGCTCTATTATCTTATCATTCTGT
The DNA here is from genome assembly GCA_003255065.1 of Cercis canadensis. Taxonomy (NCBI): domain Eukaryota; kingdom Viridiplantae; phylum Streptophyta; class Magnoliopsida; order Fabales; family Fabaceae; genus Cercis; species Cercis canadensis. The sequence continues at coordinate 962,433 of QAOA01003736.1, read as the reverse complement.
ATCAATAAATATAATATCATCTGTGAATTCATTTGCAGCTTTCATCTCTCATCATTTCCCAAACGGAGGCATAGAGTTTTAACTTAAATAGAAAATGATTAACCTTCCACTGTATCTTGAGATCACACTTACCCTTCTGATGAACAACACGTAATTCAAAATGTGTTGGAATCATCAGAAACATAAATATTATGAAAACGCTGCTTGTCCTCATAATAAAAGAAAAATATATACTCTGAACGGGTGACTCTTGGGCAGAAACCAAAACAAGCGAGTCAATCCTGTCCTCCAGCATTTGTACCTTGCTAACAACATTATCAGGGATCACGTAAATATTCAACTGCTTATCAAGCCACAAAATAACCATAAACAAACCATGCCTAAGGAGATTGCAACAAAAGTTACATATTATAGCTAAAAGTATTAGCTAATTTAAGCAACCATACAAACCCAAGTTACATTGAAGAGGAGGAAAAATCTAACAAACATTCTGGTATTACAACATTCACTGAAAAGGAAAAGCACCCTCTCCAAGACCCACGAGACTCGCATGAAATGACCACGGGACAACTAAAATTTCCCAATTGCTTCATGCCTAGAGAGAAGGGGAAAAAAAGGGATAGTTAGTCACCACACGAATAATAATATTAATAATAGACATGATGCAGTAAGTGTTATAGCAACTTAGAGATTTTTGAAAGTGTTGTCTGGTTTCAACGCAGTCAACATCACATTAGTCCAATAAGTTCTACATGCATATAACCTTGCCAGCAATGTTTTTCAAAAATACCCCAGGAGGAAGGGCCATTACGAAATAGAAACAATAAAAATCATGTGAGTGGAATTTTTGGTAACATATTACACCCAAAAAAAAGCAATGGAAAAGCCAGCATTGATTGTTCAACAACAATATCCCATACTCTCAATAACATTTTAAACTTTAGTTAACGCTAAATCATTGTCACTTACCTTGCTAGCAATGTTGTTGGAAAGCCACTCCAAACCCTCATAGAGACCCTCTCCAGAAGTTGCACAAGTGCTCTGGATATACCTGAAATAGATCAAGCCATTGGAAGAAAAAGGTTTGGTGTCACTTTGTTTGGGACCTTCACACAGCAGCATATTCAAGCACATCCCAGTTAGAAGTTTATATGCTTGGTCCAAAATTGTTCAGAACAGCTCCCTCCCAAATTTAGGCCAGAAATTTCAAAATAGCATTTTAGACTATTGTTTGAGCATCAAACATCAAGAACAATGACAAAGCAACATGTATTATTTGCATTGTCACTGTTACTATCCAAGAGATTACACATTTGAGAAGTTACTTCAATGCAAGGGACAAGACCAAGTTACCAGTGGCGTTGGCGGAGAGAATGAAGTCCAAGCTTGTCAGTTATTTCTGCAGCATTCATCGCATTAGGAAGATCTTGTTTGTTGGCAAAAACAAGCAAAACAGCTTCTCTCAGTTCGTCCTGAAACCACATTAACATTTAGATTTACCCACCAATATCATAAGTTCCAATATAAATGGCTAAACAAAATTAGAAAACCTTTTAAAAGTAAAGGACCATGAAAGGGAGGAAGGGAACTAACTCGTGTAAAGGATATGTAAACAACACATGAGAAAAACCAGTTTTAAGCACAAATTTAATTAAACTGAAATTAGATGATAAACCTTGGTCACAATCAGTAGCACAACTAATAAATTTGCAAAAAGTTACTACATTCCAATTACTTGCATTAAATGTAAGAAGAGTTTCCATTTGAAATGATTAATAAATACCCCTATAACACGGCATGATGATATAACCTTCCACTTTTTCCCTTCTCTCTTTCTTTTTCTGCATTCAAGCACATACACAAACACACATGGACAGAGTGGTTTTCAAACCCAAGTTCACCCTCTCCATATAGTTATTAAACAAGAAAGATATGCCCTTACACCCAGTTGTCTGACTTAGCAGCAACTTCAGAGGACAACTTACTGAACAGACAAGAACTGTAATAAGTATTTACTCAACAGAGTGAAGTAGATTTGGTAAGAGATAGCATGTCTAGTTTAAGCACTCCTCAATGCTACAGAAGCTCTTGAAAAGTAAGAAGCAAAGCATGGACTAATAGAATATGCATAACAATTTTAAAACAAATAAACAATCAAGAAGAATTTCAAAAGACTTGGACAGCCTATATTAATTTAATCTGAAAGGATGCAAAATACCAAAATCATAAAAAGATAGTTAACACAGCATCTATAATACTAATATATAAGCTAGATGTTGAGATGGGTGTATTTGGTATCTTCTCAAACACAGACCTCAGTTTAAAATTTCCGTTCCTTGCAGTTTTAAACTCCGCACCCTCTTCTCTCCACTCTTTCACACATTATCTGTTTTTTTTCTTTCCTAATTTTACCATAGTCAAAATAAATTTAAAACTACCATTACCTGCATAATTCAAAATAATTATTTATAAACTATAATAAAAAAGTGGATTGACAGCACCTACATGCATGCCAAGATGCCAGCATATGTAAAGTGGACACAACAATTATATACCTCATTCAACATCCGGTGCAACTCATCCCTTGCCTCGACTACTCGATCTCTATCATTGCTATCAACCACAAAAATAAGACCCTGAGTGTTCTGAAAGTAGTGCCTCCACAGTGGACGAATCTGTATTTTGAGACAAAAATAATTCAATCATTGAATAAACCCCAAAGTTCAAAAGAGAAATCATTAAATATGCAACACAGAATGCCAAGTTAACATGGCCCTCCAGTAACTAGCACATGCCACTTGATAGCACCATGTCAGTTTCTCACATTAATAAACAAAAACAACACCTTTTTATTTCCTTTTTTTTTCATTCAATAGGAGTGATAAACAATCATAGCCAAGCATAATAGACAGATACAGACATACATGCATGCCCAAACATGCACACATTCCTAACACATAAATATGAGAAGCAAGATGCTTTCACCCTGGTCAAACCTTGTTAAGGAATAGACCTGTCTATTCCAAATTGACATATAATGCTCAAGTTTCTTGATGAAGCAAACAAGATATGTAAGGATCCCATCTTATGAAGCATGACTTCTACTTGCTCTCTCTCAACATAAGAACAAACAAGCATAATGAGATAAGGAAGAGTAGCTGTACCTTGTCCTGACCACCAACATCCCACACAGTGAAGCTGATGTTCTTGTATTCCACAGTCTCAACATTAAATCCTATAGATAAAAACAACTCATCGTTACTTTGTTAGTAGATCAACATATTGCATTTTGTACATGTAGCCACAACACATATATACATAAGAAAGAAGGGGAGAGGGGGTAACCCTCCAAAACTCCAAAAGTATCACTAATTTTAATTAAGAATTAGCGAATAAATTGTCAAAATTTCCTTAGTTTCAGAAGATGTAACAAACGATATAAATGTGGACAACCACATGCAGTTGGGATTGGAAATATATTTCTAATATTATAACTTCAAAATGTTTTGGCAAACCTCATGTAGAAGTCTGCAAATCCCAATAGACATATCTGGCCATTGAAAGAAACCTATCTTTTCTGATACAATCGGAGTCCACTAACATGATGTTTGACAGTTTAAAAAATAAATTAGATTACTCTTAAGTACAGGAGCTCACCAATAGTAGGGATGGTAGTGACGATTTCTCCAAGCTTGAGCTTGTACAAGATTGTAGTCTTACCAGCAGCATCAAGACCCACCATCAGAATCCGCATTTCCTTCTTGGCAAAAAGTCTGCTGAAGAGCTTCGTGAAGGTCAACCCCATTTTCACTTCTTCAGTAGCTAGCTAGAGATCACCAAACGCTGATCCACACAATCAAAACAATAACAAAAATCAATATATTAGCTAATAGCATCTCCCATGTCAAAAAGAGAACAGCTGAAAATATTTCGCAGCTCGTTTATAATAAAGCAGATGATCAGATCGCATGCATCCAGTAAAAGAAATCCCATATTCAAACCCAATCCAGAAAAGCTGTTGACAAATTTTCAAAACTACTTCCGACCAGATACACACAAACCTGCGGAAAAAGCTTTACAACACAGAGATATTCATGGCCTATAATCCATTTGATAGCAAAGCCATTCTTAAATCCCAGAATAAATAACGGGAAACAAAATCCTAGCCAACCACAAGCAGATCATCAATTGAGAAACAGATCGAACCAGACAAAGAAAATGAACACTGAGAATTTGGATAAAATTCCAGACATATATGAAATTTCAAGCATAAAATTTCGATTGGTTACATTTAAATCGATCGAGATTTGAAAGCGTTCACGAACAAAGATTGATGAAGATCTACGATAAAATCATCCAGGAAAAAAGAAAAAGAAAAAGCAGAATTAAGCATAATTAGGAGAAGAGAAGATTGATTACCTCTCGAACTTTTCGAAGCAGGATCGGAGGAGCGACGAGAGCGAGCCGCGTTTCTTTTGAGTGACGATAATCTCTCCCCGCACCGTTATTAAATGACCTCCGGATAATATAACTCACTTCGGAGTCGGGATATAAAAATTGGCCTGTGCAAAAGCATCCTAATACGATGTCGTATCCTCACTCTTCTGCTTCAGAATCACGCAAAGCAAACGTCGTCGTGGAATTTTGAGCCAGCCTCCAAGTAAGACCAGTAGTCTAATGATAATGAATTCTAGGGAGAAAATAAGTCCACTTGAGATGAATCATCTTTTTTTTTTTGTCTCAACCATCAATTTTAAGAAATATTTTGGTAATTATTTTTAACCACCCTATTGTTAAAAAAAAAAAAAAATTCTGGTTGAAAGAATACATCTTACACTACTTAAAACTTTATTTTACATTGTGTGAAGTTTAAAGACAACAAAATGGCATGCCAAATACACTCCCTTGACAATATTACAACAATAACTTATAAAAAAAAAAGTTTTATAGCGTCTTTGGAGATTAAAGTTCCTTTCGGAATACACAAAAAAAAAATTAATATTTTTACATATTAATATGTACTCCATATATATATATATATAAGTGAGTTTTATCCATAGGATCTACACGTGGAGTCAATTTTTCTTGTGTTTGTGGAATAAATATTCTGAGAACATGTAAAAATCTCTACAAAAATAGGTCTTCAAACTTTCCAATGCATCAAATCCAAAAAGAAAAATGTATCACATTAAGAGAAAAAGCAAAAAAAATATATGTATTATATCTAAGTTTTAGTGCATAACGACTCAAAATTAATTATATCTAAGTAATAAAATTTCAATGATGATGTTTACTTTAATTTGAGCATTTGTCTAATTGATAATTTTTTGGTTTCAACGATAAATGTATTTTTGAGCTAATTTTTTTTTATATAAAAACTAAGCTTTTTAGTATGATTTTAAGGGCACATCTCGTTTAATTGATAATTTAATTGATGTGAATATCTATTGTTATTATTTATGGAGTAAAGCCCACAACTAATAAGTAAACTAATATGAAATGAAAAATGGATTTAGAATTTGCCATGTTCTTCTTTATTGTTGACTTATTATTTTATTTAATTTTTATCATTAAAATACTTTAAATATACATTACATAATTGTATTTTTATGTTAAAGTAATTAGTAAGCATATTTATAGCAAATATTAAAGATATAACATCACCAGCAATAACTTAACAAGTGTTCGTACATGCTTATAAAATTGAAATTTCTCAAAAATAAAAATTCTCACAACATGAGCTCAACTCAATTTCTGGTATTCCTCGTAAGATTTTTATTTATAGCAGAAAATTTAAAAATATATATTCTTGCAGAATAAATATTTAAAAGCAACATTTGACACTTTTGGGATATAGCACTACCTCACCTAATTTAGATAAATTCTAGTGGGATTCATCTAATGATTTTAGTGTTATTGTAAAAATATTAAAAAATTGAGTCACGAAATATGTGACAAAATATATAGTTATTTATAAAAGCAAAAATGGTATGATATAGAAAAGTGCTAAATATCATATCTTTTTGAAAAAGTTATATTTTTTTTGACACACTTTTTTTATATTGTGTATTTTTTATATTTTATAAAAAATTATATATTCTATCACAGTATAACTTAGCTTTTTGAGATATTCAAAATAATATTAAATTTATCGTGTAACTTAACTTTTTGAGATATTTAAAAGAATACTAGATTTGACTTCTAAATCTAGTCAAAGTCCTTAANAAACCTGTTCATTTGAAAAAAAAAAAAAAAGTTTTTTTAGATACTTTTAATATTTATATAATATGTCATACTACATAAGAATAACTAATAAATAAATAACACGTGTACAAATTAACTATTTTTAAATTTATTTAAAAAAATTAAATAAATTATATTTTATATCTAATAAAATATAAAAATTATATATAATTATCACAATCCCGAAAAAACAAAAAACACTCTTTTTTTTGGGCGGATAATAGTTGAAGGTCCGATATAATTCCTTTCCCTCTGCCTGGACACGAAGTTTGGGTGAGACACTCTAGTCCGCGCGTTCATGCCAATTGTGTTGTGTGGCCATGGCTTGTGTGAGTAGTTGGCTCCGCTCCAATCACGCTCTTCTTCCCACTCTTTGTCGGCGCCCTACACTTCCCGCCATTCCAAGGCGCCTCAACCATTCATACGCCGTCGGCCGGGTTTTCCCTTCCGCAAACCAGTCCAAACTTCCAGTGACGGTGGCGCCTCTTCAAGCGGTGGCCAAGAGAGGTTTTTCACTCAAAGAAGATGAAGTCGCTTCTCGTAAGTTCACTGGCCAATCCTCCGAGCACGTCCCTAGACCATTTCTCTGTTCACTTTCCGTTTTTTTTGGGGTGGGGGGCGGCTTTGTTTGTTGCAGTTAGTTATATTTTTGGACGAAATTTAGTTTGAAATAAAAGTTTTGAGATGTTAATTAGGAGGTATTAAGTTGATGGAATTTGATAATTTTTTTTTAGCTGCTGATCTTCAATTTGAGGCTCCTCTGGAAATAGTGGAATATCCAGACCCAAGATTGAGGGCCAAAAATATGCGAATAAATACATTCGATGATAATCTGAAGAAGCTGGTCGACGAAATGTTTGACATAATGTACAAGTAAGCTCTCTGAATTATTTGCTGTTCATTTTATGTTCTTTTTAAAAAAAAAAAAAAGCATTTAGTATGAACTATGAAACATGCTACCTCCTTATATGGTGTGTTTTATATTTGTTTAAAGTTATTGCTTTTAGATAGTTAGCAGCTATTAGTTTAGATTCTTTAGAAGTAAAGCACGATTTAGAGCGGATGTAACTGAAACAAGATCACACTCTCTATTTTGGAGAATAGTCTGCTTTGGTTTAGACTAATTGATGCTCTTCTGTTTAATTTTTTGTGTTACTTTTTGTTTTATATCTTCAACAGTCAACACCTCCTTACTTTTATCAATTTGGTTGTAATTTTCAGTTAAACCAATAACTTGTATTTCGTTACTTTGTTTAGAATAAAACCTAGTGTACGCTTTCTGTAATTAGGTTCTTATGAGGAATCTTGCAATTTGCAGGAATGTGAACAATATTGTTTGCCTTCCTTTTCCACAGAACTGATGGTATTGGACTATCAGCACCCCAAGTAGGAATCAATGTACAACTTATGGTGTTCAATCCAGTTGGTGAACGTGGTGAAGGAGAGGAAATTGTTCTTGTAAATCCAAGAGTTAGCAAATACTCAAAGAAACTGACACTCTTTAATGAAGGCTGCCTATCTTTCCCAAAGATTTATGCTGATGTACAGGTATCAAAACATTAAACCTTATCTTTGATGGCCTTATTATACTTATTTTCCTTTCAGGCTAGTTTGTTGACATGGCCGCTTTCCACATTTTATTTTTTGCTCTTCCACCCTTCTGATCTTTCCTCCAATGAGTTTTGGAAGTTTGTACCTTCATTTCTTGTTCTCTACTTCTTCCCAATTTTCATCTTACTAAGTAAAGCCCTTATAATTTCATTCAGTGCACGTGAGTCCTTATTTCTAGTCCACTGAAAATGGAAGTCATTGTTTTTTCTTCATGTCTTAATTATTGATGATTTGGATGTCTTTAATTTGAATGTAAAGAGCAGCTTGAAATTTTAGTGGTTTTTGCAGCAGAAGCATGTATTTCTGCTAAATATGCGTAGTTTTTTCTTCAACCTTTTTAGTGCCTCCTTATTTCTTGCCAGTATAAAGTTGTGAAATAATTTAGTTTTTCCTTCTGCTGAAATAATAGCAATGTTGCAATTTCCAATAAAAACATTTTGTCATGTTTTTCTTTTTCCCTGGAAATATATACAGTTCCTTTTTAGCTAATTTTTTATATTTCCTGTAATTTATTTAAGTTCCTTCTTCAATGAACTAATACATTGGTTACATTTGAGTTCTTATTAATTATTACTTTAAGAGCAAGTAAACAGTTCAGCTGAGCTCAAATTTGTTGTTCATTTTCAGCTGAGCTTGTGCTCAACTCTGAAAGTCATAACTCCCACTGATATAGTTCTATGTCTGGACCTATAAAAGTTCTTCCAATTTCTGCTCAGTTGAAGGAACATAAACCCCTTGTCATTTTTTTTCATAGATTTGCTGCTGATGATCTTTTATGAACTTCAGAGACCAGAATCTGTAAAGATTGATGCACGGGATGCCAGTGGAACAAGGTTTTCAGTCAATTTGTCAGGGCTTCCTGCTCGAGTATTCCAGCACGAGTTTGACCATCTACAGGTGTGATTTTCAACTTGAATTTATCAAAGCATTGCCGCTGGAAATGATGAAATATTTATATATATATATATTATGTCTGGTGTGATCTACGAATAAGGATCTTTGTATTCTTGTATTAAAACGCCATCTCAACCACTAAATATATGGAAAGTGGAAAGGTTCCAGAACTTACCACGTAGATTTTCTCTGGAACTTGATTTAATCTGGGTCTGATTCACTAAGGAAACTTAGAAGTTTCAATAAGATAAATCTAAATGTTGCAAAAGTCCAGTTTTTATTCAGTCTATGAGTATGATGCCCATAAACATTATCTAGAATGGCAGCATTTCATTCATTTTGGAGATATAATGAATAAATAAGAGAAGGCAGGAAGGAAAAGGAGATTGTAAACTTCTTACGTTTGTATTTATAATGTGTAATAGCCCCCTCATGTCATCACTTTATGTGTTAGAAGTTTGATCTTTTGTTGCTGTATGGATTTAATAGCAAAAATTTGGATAATAAACAGCAAATAAAAGAATATTCTGTGTTGCACAATTTAATGTTGCTAATGTATGACCATACAATCTTCCAAAAGGTAGTATTGATATATGTGCTGGATCTTTAATTTTTGCCCCCTTGGGGGAGTTGGGTTGCAAGGAAAATGGTTGCTGCATTCAGGCATCATAAATTTGGTTTAGATACTTCTTTTTCAATCATGAAATTCTTTGGTTCCATATCCATTTGAGAGTATAAACTTCGTTGATGTCTGGGTGTGTGTTCGATCCGTTATGGTCAGCTTTATTCAGAGGGAGATCCATAGGGGGCTAGAGCCATGGTATAAACAAACAAATAAAGTTAATAAACATAGTTGTAGATCCCTCTCTAAAAGTTATTTTCTGGCTCCCCTCCTTGTTATAGAACACTTAATCATTTACGTGAGATTGTTTAAAAGATTGATGCAAATAAATAAAGTTAATAAATATAGTTGTAGATCCCTCTCTAAAAGTTATTTTCTGGCTCCCCTCCTTGTTATAGAACACTTAATCATTTACGTGAGATTGTTTAAAAGATTGATGCAAATAAATAAAGTTAATAAACATAGTTGTAGATCCCTCTCTAAAAGTTATTTTCTGGCTCCCCTCCTTGTTATAGAACACTTAATCATTTACGTGCGATTGTTTAAAAGATTGATGCAAAGTTTATGACTGGAATGATACAATGAAGATACTCAATTTCAGTAAATGTATGACATACTTAATTTCATATTGTAATTTCTTTTTTCCTTTTTTTGGTTCTCCCCTAGGGAGGAGAGGGGGATTTCGACCCATCCCTAGCTTTATATAATTTTCCATGGAGAAACTTTGACTTTGAGAAATGATTTTCATATATCACAACTTGCTGGTCATCCATTTGATCAAATATATTTGTTGTAATTGCAGGGGATTCTGTTTTTTGAGAGAATGACTGAAGAAGTTCTTGATGGAATTCGTGCACAGCTACAGGTTAGAAAGAGCATGCCTATGTATCGTTCTGAACCTGTGTTAGAAGTTCCTCTCACCCAAGAAATATATTGTGATGATATGGCAAGTTCTGTTTTTCTCCACCAAATAGTAAATTGGCAAGGAGGAGGCATATTGATTTTAGAAATTCAATTATGTTTTATCACACACTCATTATGAAATGGAATTGACCAAGTGCTGAGTAATGACTTCCTATACATTAATTTCTATTTGAGACCATCTCTTTTCTCTTTTGGAACATTTACTTCCAACAAATAGTTATGATTAATGAAGTAAGAATGGAAATAGTATTTCATAATTTGTATGTTTATGATATGTTGTATGAGATAAATTCTATCTGGAATTAATTAAAATTAATAAGGAAAAGAAAAGCTAAGACAATATTTTTTTCAAAGCAAAATTTAAATGCCTTTTTTCTGTGGTTTAGTCATGGTTTTATCTCTTTGATTATAGAAGACAAATGAAATCAGTGCAAGTAATAAATTAGGTAATCAATGTGATTACAGACAAAATAATAAACTTATTCATTTTGTTCAGATAAGTACAAGTCAAAATAGAATAAAACCACCTCTTCTCCTTCTCAATCTTCATATAGTGCCAATACTCTCTGCTTGAAGTTGTTTGAATGTGAGACAGATATGGTAGTTTATGTGTAATTCGCCAAAAAAAAAAAAAGAGCAAAAACGTTCTAACTTGAATCAGAATAGTTTATCATACTAGTAAGATCTCTTGGATGGAACTTCATTAGTTTTTCAAAAAATGAGTCCCTTCTCAATTTTACTATGCGAGAGAACCTTCCCCTGTTAATTTCAAACTCTTCTCTTATTTTTCTGGCTTCATAATTTAAAAAATGTGTTTTGGTTACTTCTTTTATTGAGATAGTTATGCAATTGTAATTTTTTTGAGATGTTAAACAAGCATTTGAGCCAGACGATTTTTTGCATAAAAAAGTTAAATTTGGATCCATATTTTCAGACTTAAATTGGATACTACAACATGGAGAACTACCATGTTTATACAGCACACAGTAAGCCAGTATGAAGAGAAGGGATTATAAAAACACTGGTGTGGAATTATTTCAGGCCTTAGAAAAGAAGTATGAGGACAAGACTGGATTCCCAAGCCCTGAAAAGATAGAAAATCGCAAGGGGAAGAAGGTTGCTGCAGGTTTTGGGAAATCATGATCACACCTGCTTCATTTAACACGTAAGGTTTTCCTGATGATAAGCTTTTTTCCCCATTTGCATTGATACTTACAATTTGTTTCCAGTTTTAAACTGCTGCTTGCTTATTTTACAGGTGGACATTAATTATAGTGCTGAGTTCGGTAGATACAAGAAATTTCTAATTTGAAGTCTTTCACATACACATGAATCATAAAGTGTCACAGGTGCTGCATATGAATGGATGTGTTGGAGATGTATCATTGTAGTTAGTTTCTTGTATGTGAGATGAGTCAATGTTTGAAAGTCATTTGTCATCATGTAATATCCAAAACTGAACTTGTCACTCTGGAAGGTTTCATTTATTTGTTCACTCAACTTATTACTTCATCCTTGATATATTAGAAGCAACATGCTCCATTATCACTTGGATACCTAAATGCATATTGCTCCTAGTGTGCGTAGTCATGCTTGCTTTAAATGCATTGTGCGGACTTCCATGCTTTTTGAGCACGCATGTAGTTCAACCTATGTAGCACTCTGTGACATTGGATCTTTACTAGAGATATCTTGAGATCACCTACAGTGAAAATGGTTTATGTTGGGGTCTTCCCGAGGCCAGACAAATATGCAGCAATTGTCTGAGGTCGCATCCTGATTAAAGCTACGTAGTGATGCATTTTGTTGGAGATGGTCATGCTGTTTATAGACAAATCATTTGCTCAAGATGAATTTGAATTGTNCTAAATGCATATTGCTTCTAGTGTGCGTAGTCATGCTTGCTTTAAATGCATTGTGCGGACTTCCATGCTTTTTGAGCACGCATGTAGTTCAACCTATGTAGCACTCTGTGACATTGGATCTTTACTAGAGATATCTTGAGATCACCTACAGTGAAAATGGTTTATGTTGGGGTCTTCCCGAGGCCAGACGAATATGCAGCAATTGTCTGAGGTCGCATCCTGATTAAAGCTCCATGCAGGAAATAACAGGCGGTAAAAGAGACTTAATTTTTCAGTTCGATACTTCTATTATTAGAAAAGTTTAATTAAACTTTAGTTTTTTATTTGATAATTATCATATTTTCTGGTATTCAATACATTGGATCAAAACTGCCACATGTTTTTTTTTATTTATTATATTTGTCCACAAGAAGCATTATCAATTTGTGAGACTGTATTTATATTAATCTTTATACTAAAGCAGACTTTTTGGAACACCCAAAATGTAACGACTTGTATATCCTTACTTCTGTGACTAATTGGTACACCCTAAATGCATTGAGAACCAGCAAGTATGTAGTTGATTACATGGTACACACATTTGACTTGCTTTGGATACTAACATCACAGGATTCCCCATATGAAATATACTGAAAATGTAGTTGATACGCTCAGCAAGAATCTTTACCAGCCCCGGCTCCAGTTTTTGATGGATTGCCCGTCTCTAGGCAATTAATTGGAGGGACTGTTTGAGTTTTTAACTCACCATATGCCTCCCAACAGAAAGGGCCGTTGGAGTCCTTACTTTTTTGACTTAATTCTAGCTCTATGGTATCCAGGGTTATACCAGTACATGGCAAGCTTTCACTGCATGCAAAACGAACTGGCTCCATAGTATATGTTCCTTTCACATTTAAATAGTTTATGCCTGCCACAGCCACAGCTGATGTAGCATTCTTGCACTTGCTCCCATCACAATAGTATTGGTCAATCATGATTGGAGTTTCAACGTCCGAAACTTGAATGTTTGAGAACATGACATCTTGGACTGAGCCAAAGCCTCCCTGTGGTAGACAACAACTTTAGTCAAATGACTTAGTTAGAGTAAAATAGTATTTTTCTGCATGAACAAGGTTTTTTGAGTTACTACAGAGTAGAAATTATTTTGCAGAAAGTTCAGACTTGTGTGCAGGGTTAACGCGTTACCATACCTGCCATGTCTTTATTCGTACACCGGTCATGGTATTCTGGAATGTAACATCTCGGACAGTGACATTGGAAACGCAGGCTTTGGTGTTTCCCTTTCCAAGACTTCCAATGCTGATTCCATGACCAGGTCCACAATCAACGTTGTGTACATATATGTTGGAGCATCCAGTTTGTATGGAGACACAGTCATCTCCTGCATAATGGAGTAAGATTTCATTCTCTCTGGTATGTATACAAGTTATTGACTCTATGTTTCAGGTTTCTTCCTTTTACTAATTTTTAACATAAAATACTATAATATTGAGTCAATTTTTTCATGTTTCCAATTTTCCTTTCTAAGAAACTGAAAATTACCACAAGCTAGAGTACTGCTATAGATGACCACGTCTTGGGAGTTCTGTAGGTGAATTCCATCTGTATTGGGGCTGTCACCAGGTGACGAAGTAGTTATATCATAAACCTGAACATTTGTACAGTCATCAAACTTGAGATGGGTCTCCTGACTGTTCTGAATAGTTATGCCACTTACCACTACACCATTACTTCCATAGAACCTCAGTGCCTGCACGCAAGGAAATAGCACTACACATGAGAATTTTTAACTTTAATTCTTAATATTAAGGTTGAGGAACTCAATGTAATGATTCTTACTGTTGGTTTGGTGCTCGGCATTTTACCACCATCCCACCACACAGAGCCTTGGCCATCAATGATACCTTTACCTCTTATTGTAATTTTATTAAGCTTTGTGAACTCAAGCCATTGCAGGGTACCTGAACCCCAAGCTGCAGAGCTCGTAGGTGCAATGATTTTCCCATCCAACTGCATCTTTAAATGTTTAGTATATTAAACTACGTTCAAAGTGTTTCAAGTATTGAAGTGGGATGTGGGATGGATAGGCTATTTCAATTTTCACCTGAAAAACAATGTTTTGCGCACAATTAGGACCTGAGAAAGATATGGGTTTCACCAGAAATACAGAACCAGAAGGAACAAGAACTGTTGATGCCTCCACATTGCAAGCTGCTGCCCACGCCGCTTCAAATGCCTGTATTGCATATTTGGCACGTTACTTGAGGTTCAACCAGTGAAACAACTAAATTTTTTTTTTTTGGAAAATGTATTATATGATATTGCATTTATGGGGTTGCTTTGTTGTTTCGCATGGGAGTGACGAAGTAGCCGTTAACTTTTGTCATTGTCTGCATTCTCATTTCTAAGTATCACCAACGAATCAATAATTAAATTGTTGTAATAAACTTAATCTGGAAGTCTAAGAAGTCTATGCAATTGTTTTGTGAATTATGCTCTATATGCAATGCGAAATGCCTAAAAGCAAATAAGAAATGGAGACCATGAGGCAAAACAAGGAAACAATTTGAAATAACCTTTGTGTCATCTGCATGCCCATCACCTTTAGCACCATAGTCTAATACATTAAAAGTGGCAGCAGAGGCCGGAGAAGCTTTGAGTTTTCTCCAATGCCTGCCTTGTCTGCCACTGCAGCTTTAAAACTTTGAAAACCAAACAGCAAATACAATGGCAATGATCAATCTAAAGGTGTTTAGCTTAATGCTCTTCATTTTTAAGAGAAAGATGCAGAGATGAACACTACAAAGAATAGAAGAGAGGAGACTAATTTCTCAGGCTAACAGATCAGAGAGGTATTGCTCTATTTATAGACAAAGCGTCTGTGACACTATACACACATGAGCCACACAGTACCATAACAGTTTACAGATAGAAGGCTATACATTAGATATCATCTTAGTCCAATATTTTTCTTTTGATTATATTCCTTTTCTTTTAATTTAAAATTGACTTAGCAGTTGTTTCTTGCAAGACCTGCCATAGTCTCTTAAGAGTTTGAGTAGTATAATCACATGGCCAAAAGAAAAGTAGTATAACCAAAATTTTACTTTAAAACATGCATGACCCACTTATAGGGTACTTGTTCTTATTTGTTTTGAACAATTTGGTTGACAATATTATGTTTTAACATGATGCAGTGCTTATTTCTAGTCTACTTTTATTCGTTTTACATTAGGGGTAGGCCTCGCAAACCATGATATGAGGAAATGCTTTTGAATTTCATGTTATAGTATTAGCTTTAAGAATATTTATATCTTCAATGCTATAAGGCACTAAAACCAATATTTTTATCTTCCTAATGATGTGAATTAGTAGGAAGTATTGACAATATAAGAATCCAACTCTATATATAATGACAGAACATAACCATTTTTTTATTAAGATTTGTATCAAATTTACAACTCTCAAGAATTTAAAAATTACTTATGATATAAAATATTTGAATATGTTAACAGTGAAAATTAACAGTTTCGAAATCGATATCTCGCTGCTGCCAAATCTGTAACAGTGAAAATTAACACCTTTTGAAACTGAGGTCTCACTACTGCCAAATCTATAACAGCAAAAATTAGCAATTCAAAGTAACTAAAACTTCCACTACTTTTGATTCTGATTTATTTGCCTTGGAGTAGGATCTTCTCTAATATAGGGATTCTAAGGTATTTAGAAAGAAAAACACCAGATGCAGAAGCGAAATGGTAATGAATCAATTGAAAGAGAAGAAGAACTCATTCTATTGATGGAATCACGAACATAATCTGGTACACGGAGTACCAGAACTTATACAAACAAAGCACAATCTGATGCAGATGTGCATGAAAGAAACTGTGCTACTCCTACTCCTACTCCTAAGAAGGAAGAAAAAAGATAAATCAACTTTGTAGTTGTTTGATGTCTGTAAAGGGGTCCTGAATTTGTGTTCTTCACTGGTATTTATAGACTCTTCTAACTTCGATTGCCTGCTCGCATGTTTGACACATGTTCGAACTTTCAAATGATCCTTTGCATGCGCGACACCTGAAACATCACGTTCTCTGTACCACTTGAATCATGGGGATCATGGTGACTAAACGTTCCACACTCTGAACACGTTCTTAATGGCTTTTAATTATGTTCGAATTTCTTCATCTTTAGTGCAAGTTCTTAATGGCTTTCAACTACGTTCAAACTTTCGCATTTTCAGCACATGTGCTTAATGGCTTTCAGCGCATGCCTTAGAATTAATTCACAGCTTTCTGAGTTCTCGAATCAAAATCTTGGGATCTTCAGAATTTTAAATTTGCATGTTAACAGAATCATACAGCTTGTCACATACTATGTGGTTGGCATGCCTAAGTGTGTAGCCAAATTTCAACCAATCATCCGGCTGCTATCTGCAATCAGAGATATATTAACCAAAAGTCGTTCATAAGATATCTTTAAATTGTACTTAATAAAGATGAAAATTAAATATAGAATAAATTGCATAGAACTGTCTTTAATTTTCTTACAAATCAAGTAATAAGCGCCACACATCCTGGAGTTTCAAACTCATGCAAAGAACCCCATCTATTAGGATTCAACGTTCTGTCCATAATTTNGCGTAGAACTGTCTTTAATTTTCTTACAAATCAAGTAATAAGCGCCACACATCCTGGAGTTTCAAACTCATGCAAAGAACCCCATCTATTAGGATTCGACGTTCTGTCCATAATTTGGATGTGACTGGTAAATCTTTCGGTGGAGTTAAATTAACTCATAGTCCAAAATTGACAACGTTGTATGCAATTTATCTCAATTTTATGCAATTAAAGAAAGACAAGTAAAAGAGCAAAATTGGGGCCATTGGGCTATCATATTAAATTTACTAATATTATTTAACAAAATCCCAATAGGACATTTCATATCTTCAAAATAATGTATCTACCATGCATATATTTGTTTTTTGTTTTTTGTTTTTTAAATACATGAAATTTGAATCTACTATCTTTATTCTACTTTGGCTTCTCTTATTACTTGAGCTAAACTCAAGTGGCAAATCATTTTAAGTATCTATATTTTCTAGCCTTAACAGTTTGTCCAGGGGTAAGGATGTAATAATTTTATTTAAGCTAGTTAAAGCTAATGTGAAAAGTGTACTCTTAAAATCACTTGAAAAAAAAAACTAAGTCTCGATGTATGAAAATTAGTATGAGGATACCCTTATCATTAAATCGGCCCCACAAAAAAAGTATCTACAATTTTCACATTAACACTCAAATTGTTTGATCATGTGAATTGTCACTTTTTTTTTTTATATACTTTGGTTACAATCTTGAATTTAAACAAAAAATTTATAAACTCTGAAGACGATCTCAATACCATTTGGCTATAAGCCAATTTGGTTGTAAAGTCTTACTTTAGGATGCATATTTTTCATATTAAGAAGAAAATTCTCATACAATTAAAAAGGATATAAAAGGCTAAAAGCATCGAATTTGGCGAAGAATATGGCATCAAATCGTACTTAGAAAGCCATTAAACCCGGCAATGGACATGGGAAATACACTGACTTTGACAAAATTAATTAATCCACTCACATGTTGTTGATGTTGTGCTCATTGGTATCGGGATTCATCTAGATTGGCAGATAAAATAATAAAATAGTCAATCCGATGAGAGTGACAGCAGCACATGCGAATGTTTTTCAACCAAGTTTAGTTATTAAGTTAAAAGAGAACAGTTATATCAGTTATTCCAGACATCATGCCTTAACTATAGTAACTTAATTTGCTTGTTGGAGTTAATTCAATTAAGCAGAGTCCCTTTTAGCTTGACCCGCGTTCCTTTGCATCTTACTTCATCAAACAAGTCATGCTTACGCTATTATTGCGTTTATTTCTTTCTTTCTTAATAATATATAGTTTACATCTTATCCTGTTTCCAACAACTTTAATTAAGAGAAACATTTCCACTAATACACATGGAGGAGGTCCACGTGGATATCTCTTAATTGCAATAAACTGATTCCAATACTCATAAGAACTTAAGTACCTACCAAGTACTGCTCTTACGATTTTGTTTTTGACAATGCCTGATTTGATGTGGGAGGAAAGGTTTGATGATGTGCTACCTGTAAACAATAAAAAGTCAAGAGTCGGGGTTTGTGTCCGAGCTCCGATGCTTAAGTTAGCGATGTCCGAGATATCATGATATATCTCTTGATCTTAGATTAGAGGAAAAAAATGTCCTTATAGCTATCATGCGGAGACTATTTATAGAGAAGTTTGAGAGTTTAAAGGTCATGGATAATTTTGTAGATATGGGCCTTACAAAATGATAGGAGTAACTGTGTCATAAAGGAGACGCAATGTTTGAAAAATATATATCATACCAACTACGGTCACGCCATGTTGGTAGCCCTTGATTGACCAATAATGAAGATGAGAGAAGCATTTGTTTAAGCTTTTACGTCTCCTTTTAGCAAGAACTTGTGACAGTTAAGAGCTTAATACACGGTACATAGCAATGGAATTCATTAAGGTCATCACAGGCTTGCTTCCAAAAGCAAAACTCAGTAAAGTTTTCTGTTAGACATGTGACTTTGATCTTGTCACTTACTTATTATCAGGCTCCTGATTGCGACCGTGCCATCAAATTATGCACTGTACTTGCCTTATAATCAAGTACTATATTTATAATTTATCTAATCCTATATTCATACTACTTAATTGATGACATTTTCCAAAACTCGGACTTTTTCTAATTGTAACTGCAACTTTCTTCTTCTTCTTGTCTCTAAACGGTTTTTAAACGTTGGAGCATAAGCAACTCACTCGCAGTGACGAATCTAGAAACAACTAAATGAGAAAGTAAATTATAAGAGTGGAAAATTAAACTAAAAAAATATGAGAATCTTCCAAAAAAAAAATAAGAATTTTAATNAGAGTGGAAAATTAAACTAAAAAAATATGAGAATCTTCAAAAAAAAACATAAGAATTTTAATAAAAAAATTAAAAGAATTTGAAAGGATGTGGTGCTGCCCCTCTAAATCCGCACTGCTCACACGTCCTTTCAAATATTTATACACTTGAATCAATTTTCCAAAGTTTGCATATTCTTTTACTGAAACGGTTCAATATACTAGTACTCACTTTAAGTTTACTTGTTCATCGATCCCTTTAGGCAAATGAACACGTTACTAGGTAAAGGAAGAAAATTTCCAAGCATGGCTATGGCTGTGCTTGAATGAACTATCTCGGAATATATAGTTACTCTTTCATAGATTCGTCTGATAATAGTTACTCTTTCATAGATTCGTCTGATATTGGATCAATTCTAATTCGTTTGCATACAAGAGCTTCAGTCCAAAAGTCTCACAAATATTCAATAACAGTTATATATATAGAAATCATGGGTAAATTAAATATGTAATTTGCATTCGTTTTTTAGTGTGAATTGTTATATTTAATGTTCATAGACGTTTAAAGTGTACGTCAACGAAATCTATATATGAAGTTATGTGTGGCTGCTGAGTTGCTTTAATTAGATTTAAGCTTAATTAATTGTGTTGCATGTGATTAAGAAAAAGATCATGATCACAAAAACTATTGGGCTGCAATAATGACATGAGGCATATATCCCCATTCATTTTTTTCCTCAACTCTAGTCTAGACGCATCAACTATCACATGCATCATTGATTAGATTTCTTTTTTAATTTAATTATTTATTTGGTTAACTGCATCTTCTTGAATAATTCCATTGATGGGCCCTAATGCAATCCCAGACACCAGTCTGATTTCCAATAATTCCATTGCTCATTCCATTTATTGGTTCAGGCAACAGCAGATATTGGTTTTTCTTAACTTTGGGGACAATATGATCCATAAGATGAATCTAAGAAATTTAAATCTATTAACTTATATTATTTTCCTCGATCGAATTTAATTTAATCAATTGACAGTTTAAAGAGTTTTACACACAGTAAATGAATGATGTATTACCGCATAATAAACAAACTATTATACGCTTTTATTATAAAAAAATATTTTAGTTATTTTGGTGATGTCGCACTTTTATATTTGATAATAGTGTATAAAGTTTTACATTAACAATTAATCAAATTTAAACTTTTTTTTCCTCTCGGTTTGTTTTTTTATATGGTAGTTTTTGCTTCTATTTTTCCTCGCAGCCACCCATATATATGGTTGTTACCAAGGGAAAAAATGTATATTGTTCAGTCCTGGACAGATAAAATGGGGAATTTGAGGGGGTTTTGTTTCAGTTAAAGGAATTACAATTACAACCATAGTGAAAGAAGAAAATAAAAGTAAAAAAAATCAGATTTTGTTTTATTAGACCCTAAAAAGACATCCTGATAATTAAGTATGGATTATTTTATTGGAAGTGTTTTGTGTTTAAATTAATACTATTAAGGACTAAATGTGACAAGATTATGGAAAGGAGAACAACAAAAATTGTTTATCCGAGCTAGGCTAGAGAGGAGCATGTGAGGCCATGTTATTAAATAAATAATCAAATTATTTGAAACGGTCCATGAACTTAACTTATACGATACACTTACATGAAAATACACTACGCAAGGCAATCTTCTATGCATAAACACCACATATCTTTTTTATCCATATATAATTCTTATAAAAAAATTTATTATAATTTTTATGCATCATAATCTATTGCAAAATCGACACTTGCTGTCATTGGTAATGATTCTTTTTTTTTTTAATTATTTTTCTACTTATCCCTCTAATCAGAGTCCGTACCCATTAGCTACTTATATCTACCTTTTCAAAAATAGATCATGAAATTGGTTGAATTGGTATTAGTTTAGATTTAATCATTAGCGCACAAAATTCTCCAAACTACAGAAGGTATCAGAATTTTGAAACTTGTAGATATTCATATCTAGAGCCCAAATCCTCTTTGCCCATTTAGCTCAATAGCTATAATTATCAACATACCTCAATGTCTCATCTTTTTATAAAATGTCATTCTCCAATAGGTATAATGTTAGGTCTTAAGCCCAAAAAGATAGCTAAACCTAAAAGAATAATCTATTAGGTGAGAGAGTCTTTTAGACTTAAGTTCCATTTCACACTTATTTGTAAAACCGATGTAGGACTCATAACATTGCCCATTGACGACTATCACTCCGAACTCTTCTTGACACTAGGTAGCCCTTTTCCCCTTTAGATGGCTTCACTCTGGACCTTATCAAGCATCGAGTAGCCATTTTTCATGTCGCACCGACTCTCAATGAAAGCATCAATGTTAGGTCTTAAGCATAATAGGAGATCCCAACCCAAAAGACTAACCTATTAAGTGAGAAAGTCTTTTAGACTTAAGTACCATTTCATACTTCTTTGTGGAACCGATGTGAGACTCGTAACATATAATAACTTTTTATTCAGTCTCTTCATTTATTACTCCACCAACTTGAGACTGATCTAACTTGATATTCGAAGTCCATATACACTCAACATGGCCCTTAGTTCACTTGTGTTCACTGTGTAGCTAAGACCTCATCATTCACTCGACCTGATTCTTTAACCCAACCTATGCCTCAACTCAAGCATCATCAAAACTTAATGTCTCAACTCCAATCTAATTTCCTTAATTATTACTTGAAATAACCTTCTGCATGAAATATATTATTGTCCAATATGGTCTATATAATTTATTTTCCAATGAATTTCATAAAAATTTTCTCCTAAAATTATCAGATATGCTTCATGAACAGTTAGGCGTAAATATTGATTGTAGCCTTTCTTGTGCTAGATGCATAGATGGTAGCATATGGGTGTTGGGTGATAATTATGGCAGTGCTGGCACATGATACTTAATTTTTACTTCGTTACAAAATTGTTGCTAAACATTGTGCAGAACTACATATAGCATTTTGTCTTCTTTGCTATGATATATATATATATTTTGCTAATGTTTGGTCAAGTCTTTTTTGCTAACAACGAGAAACCTATATTTGGTAATGTGGCCCAATCCGCATTGGGCCATGGACCATCAAAGGCTTCAAAATGCTTCAAAACCTCTCCCACTTAATTTTTTTTTTGACCATGTTTAAATTTAATTTCAGTTCAAATTACTTAAATTTTTTGTCACTGAAATATACTTAATGGCTTATATACTTATTGTTTTAAATTTGTAATACTTCAATTCAAGTACTCAATGCTTCCAATTTTTGTTTCCTTAATATCGACAATTAATTTTTGAAACTTGTAGTTAAAAATATTGGATCTACCAATTTGTGAAAGCTCTTTCTAGACAATTTACACTGGGTTATGGTTTCTGCACACATGTAAATGTATACATTTTCTATATTTACATATATAATATCTAAATTGAACTAGATTCATATTGGGTCTACATTAGCTTTTATGCACAATTTAAAATTTGTACACTTCTATGTGTAAATACCATTTCTCAATTAAGAGGGATAAAAGGAAGATAACTTGAAGGGACATAAACAATAATTTTTCTTTACTTGGAGCATTTGGTAGAATTGTAACTTCAAGGCCCATAAATTTTTGTTATATGATTCAAATAATTGTATTACTTTTTTTTTTTTCCCTATTGAGGAATATAAAAAGATACATAATTATTTATTTATTTTTGGTTTATTAAAACCTATACAATAAGGTTAACTCATTGCTTCAATAAATCTCAGTCCATTAAAAGGAAGTACTTAATACCAATATATAGTGAAATCATGATTAAAAGTGGAGGGGACAAAGTTTATAAGGAAAGGATTAAGATGAGTAAAATGGTATGGGCCATGGAGGAAGAGACATGGACTATTTGGCTCCACAATCCCTTAATACTAAACTATTAGAGTATATAAAAATTTAAAAAGGGGAAATAAATAGAGTTATCATATTGAAATTTTAGCTTTATTTTTTTTAATTCATAAGTATTAAATTTTTTTTCGCTAAGTATATTATATAGTTTTGCTTGAAAATAAAATTTTTGGATAATTTTCTCCCATGATGTCAGGTTAATTGCCTAAAACAAACATTTAATTATTAAGTTATGAATAATTTGGAATTAAATTATTGATTGGAAGAAGGAGAGGCTGATGCAGAGGCAGAGGCACAGCTGTGGTTTTGTTTTGTTTGGACTTGGAAAGGGCCCCACCCCGACCCCCGCGACCGCGAACCCCAACCACAATAGAGTAGAGTTTCCACTTTCTAGTCTTACGACTACGAGTCTACGAGAGATGGAGATGGACGCAGTCTAACTGTCAAGAACTTTAAAATAGCCAACCGTTTACGCCCATGTGTCTAACTGTGCGGACGTCGAAACTGCCTCTTAACTAAATTTAATAAAACCGGTTGGTTCCGCTCCCTGCTCTCTCTTCCATTACTCATCAAAGATTCAGATTCAGAGCATCTGAAGAAAAAAGGAAAGAGTGTCTTCACTAAGTCAAAACCCGTCAGAAACGTTTTCTCTTTGACTGAAACCTCCCCCTGACCAAGACTTCACCTTTTTATCTCTTTCATTCCTTTCAATAGAAGAAACATTCTCTCTCTCTCTCTCTCAAGCTCAATCTTTCTGGATGGGAAAGGATTTGCAGAATGTGGTTGTGAGGGATTCACAGCTTCACAGGTTCGGTGCTTCTTGCTTCTCTTCAATTAGTTCAATAATTACATTGTCGTCTTCTTACTTTTCTGTACTATGTGGAGCTTAGCTCAGCTCAGTTTTGAAGATATTTGCATTTTTTTCCCTGAAATACAATCTGGGTTTGTTTGGTTTTTGTCTTAAGTGGTGGCTTATGAGTTTTGGGATGTTGGGTGATGACCAGATTTAGTGCTGTATTTTCTTGCTTTTTCTCAGCGACCAAACACAGGCTTTAGGTAACTTGTTAATCACAAAAAATTTTCTTTTTTTGCTCCCTTTGGTTTCTGTGAATGCAGAACAAGTGCAATATATTTGGGTCTTCTTTTACTTTGTATCTCTGAGAAGTGGCACACCATCAAAAAGGACCAAAATTTAGCAAATGTGTATTATTTTGTCGTCTGAGAGGTCTTAAGTATGCTCCGAGTTTGAATGTGTCATTTTTCTAATTTAAATGTGGTATTTTGCTTTATCATGCTTTAGATTTCGTTATAATTACTAACTTGGATCAAGCCACCAACGTTATAATGCTATTGTTCACTGGTCGAAGTGATCCCATTGCAAGTATTGACTAGACTTTCAGGCTTACCAGTGCTTCACACTTGCCTAAAAGTGAAAAAAGTTCAAGTACTTGACAAAGTCTCTTGCTATCATTCTGACTCTTAATCTATGTGTCCTTTGTAAAATTATACCCAGCACATGTAGAACTTCGATAGTGAATGTCATGTCAACCGTATTACCTAAAACCAAATTTATAGAACATCGACACTGGAAATGTTACCTATAATAATACTTAGATGAATGTAGGCCTATGCTTACCAATCAAATGCTTTTCAGCATCTTGGGAGTTTGTGTTGTCTTCTTTGTGATTAGTGATTAGTGATTAATGTCTTTGAAATTGCGTCATGCACTATATTGGTGCACTCTTATAAAATTTAATTCAGTGTTTTTATTCACAGTTTTTGCAGGTTATGGTGCTGAGATTAGTATCAAAGTGAATAATTTAAATAAATTAAAAGACTTGATTATATATTGGTTCAGCATATATGGCTTCAGCTGTTGGAAAACATGGTGGTGATTCCATGATTGTTGATAAGCTCCCTGAGGAGATCAATGAAATGAAGATTAAGGATGAAAAGGTATAAAAGGTTGCCTTTTTATTTTTTTCATACATTTTTTTTTTTTATTATTATTTTCGTGTTCTTTGCATCAGTTTTTAGTTCTCTTTGATGCACTTTTTCCTAATTATAACTTCCGTGTGACAGGAAATGGAGACAGCAATGGTAGATGGGAATGGAACTGAAACTGGTCACATTATTGTTACAACAATTGGTGGTAGAAATGGTCAACCCAAACAGGTAGATATCCTGGGAAAATATAATTGTAATTAGGTTGGTTCTCAAGTCAAGTGAAGGAATTTAATTACTTAAAAGCATTTTATATACCTCTCTTGAAACTAAATAATAATAAAATGGAAAGGTAAAGTTGTGTAGGAGAAAATTAAATCTTTCCATCTAAGGCATTCTGGATTGTCATTTATTTTAAAATCTTAGATAACAGTACATGCACAAACATTTCACAGATATAACGTTCTTTTGCAAACATGTCTGTAATATCTAAATAGTACCTCCTTAGGAAAAATTGTTCATAATTTTGCAAAAGTTATTTACGTTTTTGTGTAAGTTGCGTTATTCAAAATCTTAAGCTTCAAAGGAATGAGACCAACTATGCATGACAAGATAATGTCTTGGCACTCACCCTTGTGCTTGGAAGAGATGAAACTCAATGAAGACCACACTAAAAAGACATATTCATAACAGAATTACTTCATGTTGAGACTTGGACCATGGATCTTTTAAGTAACCTTGCTTCAGTACTATGTTATTGAATTCCACTTACCTCAAACGTTTAAGATGATAGAGATAAGGCTTACTTATTTATCTCAAGCTTAGCAAAGGCCAATAAGAAAAAGGAATTTGATGCATATTCTTCTGATTTGATGATTTCCTTCAAATTTTGTTATAAGATGAGGTATGCATCTTGATTCTGACAATATATTTTCCTATTCAAATTGTTGAGTTGATGTAATGCATTCTGACCCTGACCTTCTCTCGGAAATATTGTTTTTCTCTCACTATAATTTTTGTGCTGTGCTGCAGACCATTAGTTACATGGCTGAGCGTGTGGTAGGACAAGGATCATTTGGTATTGTGTTTCAGGTGGCATTTAACCTTATAATAATTGATGAAAATAGCCCCTTTTTTTAGGAATATAAAGTTGATGTCAAAATATTTTATTTTATTTTTGTAGGCCAAGTGTCTTGAAACTGGAGAAACTGTAGCAATCAAGAAGGTTTTGCAGGATAAAAGATATAAGAATCGTGAATTGCAGACAATGCGCCTTCTCGATCATCCTAACATTGTGTCACTCAAACACTGCTTCTTTTCTACCACCGACAAAGATGAACTCTATCTCAATTTGGTGCTTGAGTATGTACCCGAAACTGTATATCGTGTGGTGAAACATTATAGCAAGGCAAATCAGCGGATGCCCCTGATATATGTTAAACTCTACACATACCAGGTTATCTTCATATTAATTTTGTTATAATCTGTAGATACTTTTGTTAGCTAGATCTTTACATAAATTATGTTTGGTATACTGAGCTGTGATATAAAGAAGTTTGTTGCCCTAAAAAAGAATGTGATGAAATTCCATGTGTCTGCATCAGCACTGTTTGGGCAAACCAAAAGCTATTGTTGCTTTTCTTTGGTCTAAGTTTTTGTTAATTTAGATAATATTGAGAATTTATAAGAGCCTTTTTTGCTATAGCTGATAATTTTCCACACATTTTAAATTAGGCCATGACAAGAAACTGCCAACTATAAATTAAACAAGAAATGTATTGGTATACTTCATTTGTATATTTTTGTAAAGGGAAGATTGGTAATATTCAGGGTATCTTATAACCTAAACAGCTATGTTGATCATTGTTATGACATATCTGCTGTCTACTTTTGCCAGATTTGTAGAGCTCTGGCTTATATTCATGGATGTGTTGGAGTATGCCACAGGGACATTAAGCCGCAAAATCTACTGGTTTGTGTTAATGTCTTGTGTTTTTCATCTTCTTTAGTGTCCGGTTAGTAGCCAATACAGTCTCTTCTTGCAGGTTAATCCCCATACTCATCAGGTCAAGCTTTGTGATTTTGGAAGTGCTAAAGTTCTGGTA
Organism: Cercis canadensis; assembly: GCA_003255065.1. Classification (NCBI taxonomy): domain Eukaryota; kingdom Viridiplantae; phylum Streptophyta; class Magnoliopsida; order Fabales; family Fabaceae; genus Cercis; species Cercis canadensis. Next base: position 935,372 of record QAOA01003736.1, on the reverse strand, counting down.
ATTTCTTCTCACTGTTGTCTGGATTTTAATAATTTGCACAAGTTCAAACATCATTTTGAACAATGTGGCAAGGATGTGACCAACCCCTAACAGATAGTCTAGTAAATTGATTCTTCCTGTAAAATTTCTTCTAGAATTGACAGTAGTCTAGTGGTACAGTATAATTGAACAGAGGACGCAGATAGGAAACAAAGCACAAGAAAGAATTTGATGGGTTGAGGTCTTAGGGGGTTGGATTTCCATTACAAGTAGGAATCTTTGGGAACAAGTAGAGGAAATTTTTCAGATATATTTTATGAAATGCATAATGCATTTGTGATTTTATAATTTTCAGTCTTCAGTATTCTTATTTTTTAAAATATGAAGGATTTTAAATTTTGAGAAGATTATATTATAATTTGAAAATATTTGAATAGTTTAATTCTAAATTTAAAGTAAATTTTCGTAGTTATTTTTAGTCATTGACATATGTTAGCGCTGTTTCTTTTCTTATTATTATTGCATCATAAAATATTCCAATTTGGAATATAAAATTATTTTTTAATGAATAAGTAAAATTGAGATGTTTAAAAGAAAAGGGGGTGGGGGGGAAGAAACCTTATAGAAACAGGAATGCTTCTTCCTTTCGGAATACGAAAAAAGAAAAAACACTAGACCCTATGAAAGCAGGAATACTAGGGAGTACTAGGATTAGAAACAGCCTTTATAAACTGAAACCTTGATGCTACTTGGTCCAACACAACACTTGCACCGATCAATTTCTCTTTCTCCACTGGTTGATTTCTTACACTAGAGGGTTCTGAGATTCTTGATGGAGGCGGAGGAACTATTTCCAGATCATTTTCAGGAAGCCATCAATTTCGTTAATGAGGTTCAATTGAGGTTTAAACACCATGATTACTTGTCATTTATCAATACTCTGAATGGGTGCTCCAAGGAGTCGTATCTGGTCCTCCACAGGATGGTTTCCACTATCCTCCATGACCATCAAGATTTGCTCAACAAGTTTGAAAGGTTATTCTTTGAAGCTAAACCATCACCAAGATTATTGCTTTCCGAGACTGCTTCCACTGAGGATCTAGATGCTGTTGAGGGTTTAATCAGTGAAGCTCAGTATTTTCTCAAGAAAGTGAGTCAACAATTGGGTAATTATGTGTTTTATTTGGAGTTCTTGGAGTGCATTTGTCATTGCAGACCCGAAATTTTGATTGGGATAAATCAAGAAAGGAGCTTTCCAATTTTATTGGCGAGTTTCCTGATTTAATGGATGAATATGATCAGTTTTGCAAGCAATTTACCAAAGTGAATGCCTCCCTTTGTGTTTCACCAGCAAAGAAGCGTAAAAGATCTTCATTGGATGATAAACCTTGCCTCTTTAGGACTCAAGATTGCACTCTGTTATTATAAACGGACTAGGCCTTCCCCAGTGCTTGTAGCACATAAGAGACCAGAGCATGATGCTCAAGTACTGAATGATGAATATATATGTGTGCCTCCCAAGGATAGTGGAGAGAGTAGCCCTGATCGGAGCACTAGTAGCAAAGAGGAATTTGCAAATATGTTGGAAGATATTAGGTATGAGCTAGACATGATGCTGCAAAGTTTAAAAACAACTGCTGAGCAGGCCGAGAAGTTGCTGGAGAAGATCATAAATGCATTAATTTAGAGACTCCCATTCAAGTCAAAGACCATTTCATGTTCCAAATTTGAGGTGCATTGAGAATATGTACGGTGAACATGGCCTTCAAGTTACTGAAACGTTGGGTAAAGATCCAATCAGGGCCTTGCCAGTTATTTTGGAACGCTTAAGACAGAAAAAAGAGTGTATGCAACATCAGTCAGATTTAAATAGAGAATGGAAGATGTTTGACTACTAGACTATCTGTTAGGGATTTTGTAAGGCACAAGCTTCTCATCTTGTTCAAAATTATATGTATTTAAAATGACATATTCAAACTGCATATATGAATTGAAATGAAATTTGAAGTCATGCCTGTTCTTGCTTACGTATACAAGTATTCGGGAGTCTTTGGTTTTTATTGGGTGTGCATATATGCATATATAGTCTGTTTTTCTGTCCCTAAATATGTTTGGAATTCATTGATTGGATGACTCCTGAATCTCAGCCTTTCTGTAAATTTGTGTATTGCTTCATGATTACTTGGGAGCAGGTTAAAGGTGAGCCTAATATATCATATATATGCTCTCGCTACTATCGAGCACCTGAACTCATATTTGGGGCAACTGAATATACTACTGCAATTGACATGTGGTCTGTGGGTTGTGTCCTTGCTGAGCTGCTCTTGGGACAGGTTTGCTACAAAATAAAAACCATTTATGTCTTGGTAGTTCTTTTGTTTTGCCAAATAATTGATAGCAGGGTGCTTACAAGTTGTTTGTTAACGTTGGCCGTCTGGAATTTGTAGCCTCTATTCCCAGGAGAAAGTGGAGTTGATCAACTTGTTGAGATTATAAAGGTAATATTTTTTTGGACTTATTTGTGAACTGTCTAAGGGCCCAAGGCCACGGCCGTGTTAAAAATATTCACGCATTTAGTTCATCTCTAAATGTTGAGTCAATATTTATATGTTTCAGGTGCTTGGGACTCCAACTCGTGAGGAAATTAAATGCATGAATCCAAACTATACAGAGTTTAAGTTCCCTCAAATCAAGGCTCACCCTTGGCATAAGGTGACTGCCCTGGCTTGCATAGTTACCATCATTCTGCAATAATAACGATTTTATTTAATGTCTACATTTATCTGGCAATGTCTTTTGAAATCAGATATTCCATAAGCGTATGCCCCCAGAAGCAGTAGATCTTGTTTCAAGACTCCTCCAGTACTCTCCAAACTTACGATGCACTGCTGTAAGTAATTTTATTTATATCTCCAGAAAGTCAGGACCTGAAATCAGATATTCCATAAAGTGTGCCTGATAAGATTTTTCTTATTTGTCAGGATGTTTATAGGTTGTGCTTGCTTGTTAGATATTAAAATTGAGAGAATAAAGAGAGAAGAGTGAAAATTATTAAATATATTATGACATCAAGTGTATCTAGATACATCTTTCATTTTCGCTTTTTCCCTTCCACTCTTTTTTACTCCCAAGAAGTGTAGAAATGGTAAATCAATGAAAATGTTTACATCTGTTCCCTACACAGGCATTGATGCCTTACCTGAAGGATATTGTCGATACATGAATTGTTACAAAATTAAACATATTTCAAGATCATATGCATTGTATGTTGAGGCTCTATTTGGTTTAAGAGAAATGGTTTCCATAGAAAACATTTTGGCCTAAGAATTTTTGGTTCTTAGGCCAAATTTTTTTCCTTGGAAACCATTTCTATCAAAAAAAAGAAAAAGGGAGAGCCTGAGAAAAACGACCATTTCTCTTAGAAAAAACAAACTAAATGGAAATCTTTCCTGCATATTGACCAATTTGTAGTACTTGAATCACTATACATTTATCTTACATAATGATCAAATTTTCTCTTGTAATTTTTTTTCCTTTTCAGTTAGATGCATGTGTCCACCCATTTTTTGATGAACTCCGTGATCCTAACACCCGTCTCCCCAATGGGCGCCCTTTGCCTCCTCTCTTCAACTTTAAACCTCAAGGTAGTTGTTTTTTACATGTATTTTTCTTCTTTGGGGTTTATACATGATGAAATTACATTCTGATATTATGTGTTCTGAATGATGACACGACATTCCTAGAGCTAAAAGGAGCAACTTTGGAGCTGCTATGCAAACTTGTTCCAGAACATGCTCGGAAGCAGTGTCCATCCCTTAATTTCTAGACTCTGTCACTAGCGCCGATTGATGATATGGAGCAAATGTGATACTACATCATGTTTCTGCTGCATGTGTTATAAGTAAACAAGAATCACTTCTTCATTTTGTTTTCATTACCATCAGATACTTGAGTGACAAACGCTTTTGATTTTTACCCCCCGCTGTTGGCTATGTAGAAATATGCTGTGTAACTACTGCCTATGGCCGTAAATTATTTCAATTAGGCATCATTTCCAGTCATTTTTCTATGTTTATCACCATAGAGCTGCGATGCTTCGTCGAGCAGGGATATATGTGTTTTTGCCCTTGGTTTGCATGTCAAACTTTGGTAACGTTGCAGAATGCAGAGCATGTGGTTCCACAAAGAATCCAACAACTTGGCTTCATAGTCAAAAACCATGTCGTGCAGTAAAACTGTAAAAGCAGTGCAAGTTGTGATTAGTTTCCCAATAATTAGTTTTTTGATGGAAGAATTAATTTTGAAAAAATTATTTTAAATTTGGATATCTTATAAAATAATTAAAATATTCTTTGACATTGTTTAATTATTCAGTTTATATATAAATATGATAATTATATGTTTTATATGTTATAATCAATAATCATATAATGTCAAAAGTATTTTAATCATTGATGTTAAACTTTTTTTTTTCCCTAAAACTTGGAAATAATTCTTTTATTGATTTTTGAAAGAATTTGTAACGGAAAATTTGAGTTTTAATGTTTCACTCTGAAAAATGTTGGTGTTTTACAAAATAGTAGTTTGCATTTCAAGACAGTAAGTAAAGAATTAAGAGTAGCATTATTAGGTTTGCATTCAAACACAGAAAAAACAATGCAATAACGTTGTGGCTAACCAGAAAACATAAACAACTGGGTACCAAAAGGCAGTGTACCAAAAACCAATGAACACTATCCTGAAATGGGATATGCTAAAATGTACTTATAGAGTGTAAATTCATGCCATTCCATACATTTTTAGCCATAGGTTATTCGGAAAAAATAAAATAAAAATGAGTTAGTCCAATTAAAACTATAAAATATAAATTAGAATTAGAATATATAAAAAAAATATAAATTTAAAATATATAAATAATACTTCTCCTAAAACAACAAAAAAAAAAATTGCACTTTGCTAATAAGTAATCATGAAAACAACAAACAGCTTTGAATTCCTCAAAGCTCTCTGTTGCTTTACAAAAAAATGGCCCTAACGTTCCAAGTTTTTCATTTAAAACGTGTTCTTTTCGTGCTTTTCAAAGTCTCCATAACCTCATAGCAGCCAGCACCAAAATACACAAGATTCTACCACCAGCTCCAAAATTGTCACAAACCAGGGAATTAGAGTTTATACAAGTGCGTTTCAGATAAGTACTTATGCAACTTTGAAATAGCTTATGATATAAGCCTTTATGCAATTCGATGTCATCGATTCATCATAATATGTTTTTTTTTGGGGGACTATTTTATGTTAACATAATCGCATACAAACGACTTAGAATGTGGTATTTCCTACTTAGTATTAAATTTTAATCTTCATTAGGATTAGCTTTTTATGTTAAAAAAGATAAACACTTTTATGACAATTTTAAATGAGCCCTTTTTTTTTTTCGTTTGTTTTGATAGTAATATTTTCCAAAATTTTCTTTTTTAAAAAAAAAAATTCATTTCTATCAAAACAAAATTATAAAAAAATTTATACTTATGAGATTAATGGGAAAGAGATAATTATTAATAGTTTTTCTGGTCCTCTTTATCACAGATTTCAAGTCCTAGGCACTTTTACTTGTTCTTTTTATTAATATATTTACTCATTGTTTGTATGGAAAAGAGTTGGACACATTAATTTTATATTAGAGTAAAACCCATTTTTAGTTCTTAGAAAGTGCAGCTACTAATAAATTTGTCCTCTAAAAATTTTCGGTGACAAATTGGTTATTGAATTATTATTCCATCTAATAAATTAGTCTTCCGGTATTTTAATGAGAAAAGTGCTGAACCCCTGCAGACCTCTTTCCTAAATTTTTTTCATTGATCTTGCCTAACTATATTTAAGTCATCATTTTCTCATTTTAAGTCCTCCTTTTATGTCACTGATATTGCCTATCGGAGGACTAATTTGTCAGCGGAATAATAATTCAATGACCAATTTGTTAACGAAAATTTTTTGAGGACAAATTTGTTAGTGATTATATTTTTCAATGACTAAAAAAGAGTTTTACTCTTTATATTATTTTATATCTGGCTAACTACTTTACAATTTAAAATTTTTAACTTTACTTTTTTTATTTTTATGAATTGCTCAAATTCATTTAGGACCCATAGTGTATCGAATAATATAAAATTGATGTAAGAGATTATCGGCTGATAGACCTAAATATTACACTTTTATAATTTATTTATATAATTATAATATTTTTTAATTTATTTACCTCAATATTTTTAAAAAATTAACAAATTAAAAAAAATGAAATCAAAAATTGCGGGCTCTACCGGACACGCCAATAGGCCCACGACATGTCCATGTGAGACACGCCAATGAGCCCAAGGCATATCCCTTGCCCCTGCTACATCTGACACAATCGTGGACATCTTGACCTTTTCTCAATGGACGAAAACCATGAGAATTGAAACTTTGTACCGAATATCACTATCACATTCTTGATAGACAAAAACAAATCATTTGACCNTTTTCTCAAAAATTGGCAAAAGCATATGTGTGAGGACACGCCTTATGCCCACTGGTGTGTCCGATGAGACCCACTCACTCTGACTTTATTTTTTTTTAGTTTTAAATTTTTTAAAAGTGTAATATTTTAATAAATAAGTTTAAAAATGTTATAATTATGTAAATAATTTGTAAAAATATAATATTTGGATCAACTGATATTCTCATATTTATCCACCCAATTACTTGAGTATGAAATTTTATTATCCTCTCTCATTTTTAATTATTATTTATTTCAAAATGTTATTACAATAATAAAAATAAATGGTAAAAAATAAAATGATATTTTTCAAATATAATATTTAATAAACTATAAGAGCATTTCATTTTCAACGTCATATCTTATTGGATGCACGGCATGGGATACACTATATACCAAAAAAAAATGATCTTCATCCTATATCGTGTATTTTGAAAGAAAACGATACATTAGTGACATTTTTCACATGAGATAGAGAAATGTTAGGATAATATTTTCCCTCAATTTTTAGATCTTAACATTTATTATAAAATTTGATTATAATTTATTATCTTTTGTGAAAACTACTATTTAAAATCCAAAATCGACTATCGTCTTTAAAATCAAGCACTTTCAATTAATTAAAATTGTAAATGTCACATAAATGTAACTGAATAGTTTTTTTTTTTTTTTTCAAATGGTAAAAATATCTTTGAGTCAACTTTTACATATTGAGACTAAGTCTTTCTCTGCACGATCTTAAGAGTACACCCTTATATATTGGCCTGATGGCTGATAGGTTAAAGGAGAAAATTCTCCTGGATTTAAATCTTAGCTAGCTAAAATAAACCTATTACATCTTTTGATTCTTTATCACCATACCATATCCTCAAAGTTATCTAAATGGTTTATTTATTTTAATTTTTAAACTCAACTAGTTATAAGCATGTGTATTGCACGTAAGTTGCATGGATTAATGTTAAATTTATTTGTATAATTATGATTAAATCAATTTGTTATAACATATATAAAAAATAGTTCACATAAATATAAATCAAAGTTAAAGAAAGGTATATCATTTTAAACTCATTGTATAGTACACTTTATATTAATCTAATGCTTAAAATATTAAATTATATAAAAATATAATAACGATAAGTTTATATTCCATATAAATGAATGTTTTCTTTCGAAAACTTTGATGGAACTTACAGTTGGTTGAACAAATTTAAGTAAAAATATTAATGTTTTGTGTTTCTTTAAATAAAAAGTAGTTTATATATATATATATATATCAGATAATTTTATTGTAATAGTTTAGTAATTAAAATTGACCTTCCATATTATTTTATCTTAAGTTATTGTTGCTTAAGTAGCAATATATATATAATAATATGCTACTTGCTCAAACAAAGTGTTATCGTTTAAACTAATTTTAGTGGTAAAGAGGAAAGGTTTTTGCACGGAAAATATTATTTTTGTCCACTAAAAATTACTCAATAAGGATTAGCATATCTTATTTCATAATTTTATCTTATTTGGTCCCAATGAAATTTGAACATAAGACTTTTATAATAAAATGTTTAATACTCAACTATTAAAATGTTCCCTTAGAGACACGTAAAAAATATTTTAATTGTGTTAATTAATGCTTAATAAAAATGCTTTACACCTTATTATAGAGTCACAACAGTAACATAAAATCCATTTTAGCATATTTCAATAGATATTGATAGAGTTGCATTATAAGTTAATATTAAATTAAATTATTTTTGTTTGGATATATAATTATTTTTTGAGCATTTTTAAATTAAGTTATTATGAGCTTTTGCAAAAAAAATTTCTTAAAATTTTTAAAAAATAAACTAAAAACAAAATTTTAATAAATTTTTTACGTAAATTTATTAAAACATAATTTTATTTATATATAAACATTTATAATAATAAAAAAAAATTGAATTCCTATATACAATTAATAAAGAGACATTTTCTTGTGAGTATAACTATTCATGCATTGTGTATTCCCTATCTATGTATATATATATATATTTTTTTATAGGTCTTTTCTCTCTTTACGGACCAACTCTTTATTTTTAATATTTTTAATACACGGGGCAGAAACTAATACGTAGACCAAAAGAGAAGAGAATGTGATAGTCATGAATCGGAGCTAATGGAATACAACTCAGCAGTGACTAAAATTTCCTTTATGCACATGCTGGTGAGTGGTGAGTAAATTTTGATTTTTATATTTTTTGGAAACAAAAATAAAAAGGAAAGTTCACCTTATATTAAGCTTTCTACCAAGGGCAAACGCAGATACACAAAAATAAATAATTTTGAATAACTCGTAGGATGTCAAGAGTTTTATGTTAAACGAAAAAAGAAAAATACTTTTAAAATCTCATTTTATTAGTTTTTTTTTAAAAAAATTCACTATATGGTTGTTTCATTCTTCATTTTATTCCCTTTCTTCCCCTATGTAACAAGACCATTACGTATGGTTAATTTAATTGCCATCTTTATAACTTTATCTTTTTTATATGACATACAAAAAACTTTATCATTGAAAAAAAAATATATATATATTAAATCTATCTCTACTCGAACACAGAATAAATCTTTGTAATTTTTGAAATAAAAAATATAAATTAGATTGTGATTATAACTAAACCTAACGCTTTCAATTTAAAGAAACGATGCATTTTTTTGACATAAAAACTGTAATATAACAGATAGCTTATTTTTATTCAATAAATTACAATTTATTTACTTTTAATAAGTTAATAATTTGTACTAAAATATTATTAAATGACAAAATTTTATTAACGCTTATTTGTTGTCTTTAAACTCATAATATGAATATATTTATTTAAAAAATATTATAATAATTTTTTACTTCATCTTTATCGAGAATTAATTTGTACCTTTCGTCTTCTTCTTCTTTGCTCACAGTCTTCAAGGCCTTGGCAGCTTGCTTTAAATGCAATTGAAAAGAAAGAGATTCTCTTTTTTTATTCCACCCAACCACTAAACTAAGCGATGATATCTTACTCGCTCCTCCTACCTTTCCATTTTTCGTTCTCTTACTCCCATATTATTTTATTTTTTATTATAGTTTAATATCAACGGTTTGATCTTGTTGGATCCGACGGGTCAGAATTAAAGTTTATTATTAACTTAAAATTTTATAAATTATATCACTTTTATGTTCATAATTTCACCGTTGTGATTCTTCGATCTTTGTGGCTCCCACTTTAAATCTCACCCAACGCGCCAACAGAAGGATCTGAACAATTTCAATAGCGAAGTGCGCGAGTACGGAAAGATTTGCAGGCTATGTTGTAAGTTTCCTTTTACCGCTCGCTCAAAATCTGATTCCGCTCCAATGGAAATAGGTCCATTTCCTCGTTTTTATCTTGTCAGTCTACACTCTCCACAGTAACCGTTGTTGAGCTCGTGAATTCTCTGCCTGATAGCTGCTTCTGTATGTTCTTCTTTCTTTGTAATTTTCTTGACAGTTCTCTTCCTCTTTGCTTGTAGCTTAGCGGTTTTTTCCTCCGTCTGTTTTAATTTTTCGGCTAATGGAAGCTTTGCGCTTGAATTTAACTTGATAAGATAAATTTTTTTGGCGGGTATGAAAGTACATTATCGTTTTGCCCGGAGGCAGCTCTAGGATCAGCTTCAGAGGGTTGTCCTGTGTTTTTTCTAGTTGAAGAGGTATAATTTCAACTGGGTCTTTGGTAGTTTAGGTATTTTTTGTTCCTTGTTTTTGGATACTTTTGAATTCTTATGATTTGTTTGCCTGATGAGGAAAGTGGGAAATGGGAAAATCTGTTTTTTTTTCCCCCTAATTGTATATCTTTTTAGGTTCTTTTAAGTGGAGAGTTTGTGCTATTGTAGAAGAAGTGAGAATTTTTATTTTGTGGAACTCTGAATGCATGTATCATGTGGTTCAAAATTGGCTTTTGAAATGTCATTCCGTAATTTTATTAACAAGCAAATGGGGGTTTACCTTTCTTCTGAACATCTGCTGCTTTGCATCTTAAAGAAACACTGGAGAGTGTGGAAGACGAAAATTGGGTGTTAAAGGAAGTTAGTTGATAAGAAACTCTTGTCTAAGAGAGGGCTCCTGTTGGCTTAATTGCTATCAGTAGAAAAGTAGAAGGTTTATAAGTTTCACAAAATCTGAACTATCCAACTGTTTTCTTATCTTGAAATGTGATGTCTAATACCTAATAGACTGGAGGTTCAAGTCCACTAGACTGGAGAGGATGGGGCTTGGGGTGGGGGAGATGGTTTACCTACTTGTGTAGGCCGTAGGGTAATGTCCTATGGTCCTCTCTATGAATCAAAGTGAAAAAAAGAAAAAAGTTGTTTACTTTCTGTTTGTTACTCTTCCATCTTTCCCTCTCTCTAGCTTTTTATATGCAGTTCTTGATTGGGTGGTTGCTTAGTGTGTTGGCATTCTACTTGAAGTTATGACTAGACTTTTTTGAATGAAAGGAATTAGTGTAGTTCTTCTTTAATTTGAATAGCAGAAGTAAATTCATTTGTTTGTGTTCCTTTACAAGGTAATGCATAATGCATGTGATTATAGTGTCCCAAGAATCAGACCTCATTATAATATGTTCTTAATTTTTACTTTTTTTTAAAAATTTAACCATTTAAGTATTGATTTTGGAAGATGTTATTTAGGTGACAGTATTCTAATGATGAAGTAAGAATTTATAGGAGGATTTTGTCTCTTGAAAATTTAGGTATGTATTCTCTTAAGTCCTTCTTCCAATTTTTTTCCCACTCTTCAATTAGGAAGGGAATCCTCTTTGATAAACCCCTTCGGAAATCCAAGGCCCCTCTAAGGTCAAGTCTTTCGTTTTGATATGGAACTCAACCATGAGTAATACTATGATAAAAACTTTTCATTCATCAAAAAGAAAAAGGCAATAATCCTATTTTGTTAGATATTTGAGATGTGGTGGTCAATTGTTTTGTCCTACTCTATGTTAGCAGGCCTTTTGAGCAAAGTTGTTGAATCATCTTCCATATGATTGATAACAGAGTTTTCCTTTCCTTCTAAGATTGGGATTTGAAGTATGGTTTGCTTTACCTGTCCTAATTCTCTTGCTTCTTCTTCTCTGACAGCTTGAGAGCCTATGTCATTGCAAAGCTGAGAGCCTGAAGATGGTATGTTGTATTGTCAATTTCAAAACATCTCCATGTATAATAGGTCTTCATTTTCAGATCAAACTTTGGTGTGCTTTAGAAGACTGACAATATGGATTGAAAACCTTTCTTCTCTCTCTATCTGTCTCTTATTTAAATATGATTTATGTTAATTTGGTTTCACTTCTCTTTTTGGTGTGTGACAATTATTGCAGGATAAAGATGACTCTGGTTTGGAGAGTGAAAACTTTGATTGGAACACTGAAGACGAGCTGGAAATTGAGAATTTTCAATCTTCATCTTCAAGTTTAACTGTTCCAAACGGAGATGGTATTACTGGGTCCGGGGAGGTAAGCTTTTATGCACTTTTCATTTCTTCTTTCTTTCTGTTTCTTAAGTGGTTGAATATTCAGAAATCAGATTAGAGGATCAATTATCACACAGGGGGTGAGATGTAAAAATGAGTATTGAAGATTACAAATAATTCAAGTACACTTTAGCACATCCAAGTGTCTTCTAAGAAAAATGTCACTGGAACTGTAGTATCTTTTTTGGCCTTTTGTCATTCCAAAATCTTGCTAATGGAGTTGTTGATGTACTACTCCATTAAATAAATTTTGAAATTGGCCCTTGCAAGTCAATGGAAAAGAAAGCATCTGATACATAACACAGTTACACCACACACACGAATTTATACCTGTCTTTTTATGTAGGAGGTAGTTCTTCCTTTTTTATTGCTTTAACATGAACTTCTTGTTCACTGGATTTTCCCCCCTCCCCTCCCCCATTCGTTTTGTGTGATCTTCTTGACATTTAATGATCTGGTTTTGATATTCTGAGGCTACAGTGAGATCCATTAATATAAGGTACTAATGAAATATTTTCCATTTCATGTATTTTTAGGGTACAGCCACTTCATTTATTAATGATCTCTTACTTGATTCTACATGGCAGAATTTGCAAGTTCTTTTTTATGTTATCTCCCTCTGCTAGACTATCGTTTGCTATGATTTATGGGCAAGGGTGTATTGGTCATGCTTGAATGATTAATCCTGATGGTTTTGCCAACTATCCTAGTAGTCATATCCCTGAGGAACATGCATATAGATAAGACTTTGCTTGGAAAATGAATTTTCTTCCTATTACTATTGCCTAATTCTCTTTTCTGCCTTTTAGGGAAGCTCATCTGCAGGTTCATCCAATTCCAAGATATACGATCACTTTGTTGGAATGGGATTTTCTGAAAAAGTGGTCTCCAAAGTAATTCAGGAAAATGGTAAAAACACTGTTTTACTCCATTTAAGCATAGAATTTACCTCTTAAGGCTCATAAGTAATTTTGCTCTGATGAACATCCAGGTGAGGACAATGCAGATTTAATACTCGAAACTCTCCTTACATACTCAGTAAGTTGATATTTTCCTAGCTTTTGATTGACAGCCCTTGCTATCTTTCAACATCACTATACTGTATTTGCCTCAACCCATCCATCGTAAATTAATTGGAGTAACAATTCCATACCACATAGTCATTGGCATCAATTTTTGTGTCTGTTTTCCACATATATTAAATTGCATTACAAATGGCAGATTATTGCTGGGTTTTCTGCTGGAGTTAATTCATCTTTTGTCCATCCAGTTGTTGTCTCGGACCTCTAGGACACCCAGGATTTCTCTTAAGTTATGGAGCAGACTACGTAGGCATATTAATTGCTGATGCACCATTAATTGCTGGCTTTTCAGCAGGAGTTGATTCATCTTAACTTGCATGTTACCAAAGATAACTAGTAGCTTATGTGCTAGTTATAAAAAAATTAAAACGATAACAATAAGATATCAAAACTTAAATTCCAAAAAATTATGTTTCTAATAAATTTTAGAAAAAAAACTCTTGTTTTTTTCAATAATTCCATATATTCATGTTAATTTTTTACTTACAATATCCTGTTAAGAAAAAAAATTATATCAAGTTACGATTTAGTAGGGATTTAGAGTTAAAGCTATTATGAAAAGTAAAACTCCTTTTCAATTGGTTGGTGCCAGCTGAGGGATGTCTTAGACGGTTAATAATTCTAAAGATGGCAATGAGAGAAACTTTGGGACTGGAAACCTGAATAGCTTGCTATAAACATAATTATGCCTTAACATGATGGTGATTATTTCTTAGCAACCTCAATGAGTGATTTAAGTGGTGCTGGTGATAACATTGTTTTTTTCTATTTGCACAAATTTACAAAAAAATACCATTTCAAATTATGTAGGTTACTGAAATCTCTACGGCTTATAAAAATACTTGTGCAATATCACGCATCCATGTGTGCTATAATGATACCTTCATTTCCTCTTTGGCTGATAAAATGACTTATTTCCTGTAGTAATTTTCATTTCTCTCCCTTTTTCCCTCCTTCCCTTCAGTTTGGTTCTGTTGATCTCTCTGACATTTTTAAGGCACCATCTGCTTTACAATGTTCACTTATATTTTGCTTGCCGTTTATAATTATGTTTCTATTTGACAGGCTCTAGAAACTCCTCCACAGCAACAACAGCAAATTGAATCAGACCCCTGCTCTTCAGACTGTGAAGGGAGCTTTCTGGATGATTTCTCAGATATCGGTAGCTTCTCCGACAATGAGGTATTCTCTGCTCTTTCAATTTTGATGTTTGGACTTTGGTGTACAGGCTTCCTGTGAGCTATTGGTCTCATCACCTTGTTATTTTACATGACTTATTGCCATCTACCTTTGTGGTTTCTGCAATAGGATATACAGTTATAATTATATACATATAGTCCTTTCTTATTTGGATGAAAACATATTGTCATTTATAATAATGAGTTAAATTAGTATGGTTGGTGTTCTTTCATTAGCATGCTTGTAAGATTCCTCATTCCCCTACTCCATTATCCCCCTCTGAAAAAAAGGGTGTTTGTCTTCTTGTGGGACATGTGGAATTATGCAAATAAACAATTTAGTGGCAGGTTTTATATTTTAACGTGTCAATTGGTTATCTTGCAGGAAATTACAAATTCTGTATCTGAGAATGATGGTAAATTATTATCCTTGGTGAATATGGGGTATGAGGTGGAGGAGGCCTCAATTGCCTTAGAAAGATGTGGTGAGTAGTAGAATTCAATCTTTACTTGATGTAGATCATTAACTTGTTGTTTTCTACAAATCCATATTAATTTGGGCATTATATAACATTGCTGTATGTTCCAAGCCAATGGACTGAACATGAGCTTGTAATGGCTTTACTTGCTTGAAGATCACCTGCTTCCACAGACCACTAGCACATATACACAAACAAATTCATTTCATTTTGGCCCTTCTTTTCTCATAGATAATCAAAAGCTTATTTCCTATAACCACCTTGATAATACTCTGCAATTACTTTCTAGTCTTGCCATGAGAACTGGAGATGAAATTAACTGCAACCACCATCATCTGGACTTCCATGTGGAAGTAAAAACCATCCATGGCTATCCACTCAAGTTAAAGAATGCCCATATTTTGAGGAAAATGATGGAACCTCTAATAATTCCATCTGAAACAAGAGAAATCCTCTCTCCCATCAATGAATTTTAGCAAAATCTAACAATTGAAGAAAAGCCTCCATTTTTTTCTGGGAAATACTCAACCTTAGCCTAATCAACTGATGAAGGGTGATAGTGTGCATATGGTTTAATGCTGCATAATCCATTTCCTCTAGCTTAGAGGAAAAAGATTGAAAAACATTGACAGGTTTAAGGATAATTGAAACCAAATAGGAATAAAATTAATAAATCTGATATGTTTGAGGAGAAGAGATGTATTTTTTCCTGGAATTTTGTAATCACTATAATCATTAAATTTATATACCAGAAGTAAAAGTTCAGAATGCTTTGGTTCTATGACTAAGCCTCATTCTGATAAGATCAAAGTAAATCTATCTGTACTGTGATTAGCTCCATAGTATGGTACTGGTTCAGATATCAGTAAAGACTAAGTATTTGCTAAGGTGTAAGTGTGAGTATCATTTTTTTTAATGTTCTGCCTAAATAACTGGTGAATTAATTTGTCTTGGTTAACCACAGTAAAAAACTCGTGAAAACTTGTTTTCCTTTCTGTTCATTAGTTGGTTATAGATGATATACATGTGGTGAATTTTGTATTTTTCCCTTTTCCTGGCCTTATTATCCTATCTATACACTGCAGGTCCGGACTCCTCTCTTGCCGAACTAATAGATTTTATATGTGCTGCTCAAGTGGCTAAGTCATCAGATGCCCTTATTCCGGAAGAGAAGGTAGCATCTTGGCATCTTAAGATGATTAAAGAAAAACCTCGTGCATATCCTTCTCTATAATTGTAACCAACTTCAATTTATCATGACTCCATTATCTTTTCTGTTGATTTTGTTTCCTCTCATCTATCAGGATTTATGATAAGAAATTTTAAACTTCATTTTTGCAGCCACGGTGCAGTGACCTGCCAAAGCCAAAGAAACGAAGTTATTATAAAGATGAGGTGTTGGGAAGGAAAAAGCCAAGGGGATCCCTGAATGAAGATGATGAGATACTTCGTATTCCAAAACCAATGATTGGGTTTGGGGTTCCTACTGAGCCATTGTCCATTACCCATAGAACACTTCCAGAAGCTGCCATTGGGCCTCCTTACTTCTACTATGAGAATGTAGCGCTTGCACCAAAAGGTGTTTGGCAGACAATCTCAAGATTCTTGTATGATGTGGAGCCAGAATTTGTGGATTCGAAGCATTTCTGTGCAGCTGCGAGGAAAAGGGGCTATATTCACAATCTCCCCATCGACAACAGATTCCCTCTTCTTCCGCTTCCTCCACGCACCATACATGATGCATTACCCCTAACAAGGAAATGGTGGCCTTCATGGGACGAAAGAACAAAATTAAATTGCTTACAGACATGTATTGGGAGTGCAAAACTTACAGATAGAATTCGCAAAGCTATTGAAAACTATGATGAAGATCCACCTCTGCATGTCCAGAAGAAGGTTATTGAGGAATGTCGGAAGTGGAATTTGGTTTGGGTTGGAAGGAATAAGGTTGCCCCACTGGAGCCTGATGAAGTAGAAATGCTTTTGGGTTTCCCAAGGAACCACACAAGGGGAGGCGGAATAAGTAGGACTGACAGATATAAATCACTTGGTAATTCATTCCAGGTATGAAAAGCTTCTCTCTCTCTCTCTCTCTCTCTCGTAACACAGGCTCCATCAAGATCCTGTTTGATATGTGTTTACTAGTCATATAGAAATGTAAAACTGCTCAAAGTTGTTATGATGCTTGAAATATATATATTTTTAATTTGAACAATATTGTCAAAGTAGTGTTATAAAAGTTACATGCGCTTTCAGTATATATTTTCTACTTTTCAGGATATTTTTGACAATAGATCTTGATTCTTTAAATTATTTGGGGGTTATGTATTCTTAATAGAAATAGCAATGTACACAGTTAAGTTTCCATGTATGCGTATCCTGTACATGTCTGTTTCCTTATAGGATCAACTGGTTTCAGGTTGACACTGTTGCATACCACCTGTCAGTCATGAAGGAATTGTACCCCAATGGAATCAATCTTCTTTCTCTTTTCTCTGGAATTGGTGGTGCAGAAGTTGCTCTTCATCGGCTTGGTATCCCTCTTAAGACTGTTGTGTCAGTTGAAAAATCAGAGGTGAATAGGAATATCGTCAGAAGTTGGTGGGAGCAAACAAACCAGAAAGGAAATTTGATTGACTTGGATGATGTTCGGCAGCTAGATGGTGAACGGTTGGAGCAGCTGATGAACACATTTGGGGCTTTTGATCTTGTTGTTGGCGGTAGTCCATGCAATAACCTAACTGGTAGCAATAGGCACAGCAGGGATGGACTTGAGGGTAGAGATTCCTCCCTCTTTTTTGATTACTTTCGTATTCTAGACTTGGTGAAATGTATAAAGAAAAAATATGAGTGACTTTGCCCAAGGAAACCTGTGTTTCTGGTTCTTTGTATTTAATCTAAGCATTCTGGATTGTCTTATTTAACTTAGACACTGAAACATCTCACCCCATTTTTCTTGCCACAGAAGTCAAGGCTTTCAAATAAAATATGTATCTTAACATTTCTGATTTTACTTTTTTTCTAGTTCTGCCATCTGTTTGTGATAATCATACTACTATAATTAGCAGAAATTGGGTTTCAAGTTTCAACCTGCTTCTCCCAGTTTTATGCATGTGAAGGGACCAAAACCTTAATACGAAACGTCAAGATGAATTATTACCAACGGGTAAGAAATTTTCGTAATAATGTATTGTAAGATGAATGAGAAACGGTGTTTAATCACTGCACTGAATGCGGGTTTCGAGTCCAGTTAGAGCTTAAATAGGTCTACNCAGAAGGCAAGGCTTTCAAATAAAATATGTATCTTAACATTTCTGATTTTACTTTTTGTCTAGTTCTGCCATCTGTTTGTGATAATCATACTACTATAATTAGCAAAAATTGGGTTTCAAGTTTCAACCTGCTTCTCCCAGTTTTATGCATGTGAAGGGACCAAAACCTTAATACGAAACGTCAAGATGAATTATTACCAACGAGTAAGAAATTTTCGTAATAATGTATTGTAAGATGAATGAGAAATGGTGTTTACTCACTGCACTGAATGCGGGTTTCGAGTCCAGTTAGAGCTTAAATAGGTCTACTTTCATTTAGCTATTGCATATGCGAACGAAGACGTTAAAATTACAAATTGCATGTGTACGAAAAAAGAAAAAAACATTACTCAATCTAAATTGACATTGTATTTGAACACAACTGGATATGATCCTGCACCCTGCACTCGTTGAGTTGTCAAAAATAAGACGCGTAGAGACTAGAGAAGTCAACAAAAATAAATCATGTTATTATATTTATTTTTGGGCCAATCGAGTTTGGTGGCCACTTACCTAACCATATCGAATTACTTATCTTTAAATAACATAAAGTATCAAACTTGTTTGTAAATGCACTTATTCATCTCAAGTTCTAAAACTTGAAAAAAAAATCACAAAGCGTTAAAAAAGAGAAGTGCTTGTTATATTATATAAAATATCAAAATATTTATCAGTACTATATGATTATTTAATTAATATATATAATTATTATATTTATATATATAAATATAATAATAAGATAGAATTATAAGTATTTTAGTTATTTTTTATTGTATAAAACCAAGAGACATTTGCTTAAAATTTTTTATCCTTTTAATACTTTATATTTTTTAAAAATTTTAAAAGTTTAAAATTATTTTCTAAATTTTTTTTTGTAAATAATGAGTTTCTTTTCTTTTTGTTTTTCCTTTCCCTCTTTAATTCAGTGGAAAAGAGCCCATTATGAGTTAACCATGGTCAAAGTGCAGAGCTAACCATGGTCACAATCCAACCAATCCCTTTCGTACCGGCGATTAATATCTCTGATTCCTATAAATAACCACGTTGATGTTCTTCTTCATCCCTCCTTTACTTGCTCTACGCTCTCTACCCTCGTAGGCGTAGCTGTCTCTGCGAAGCCGTAGGGATCCACAGCCCCAAAATCCGAAGCCATAGCCATAGCCCGAGCTTCAGCTATAGAGAGAAAAAGAAACTCTGCTGAATCCACGAGCACTTCTCGCTTCTATTCACCCTTCAACCCTCAAGGCGACCTTGTGAGGTACAATTTAATTTCTCTAATTTCTTCTTACATTACTGCGTCGGAACCATAATGTTTCAGATCTGAATGTAAAATTTTAATGTTATGCTTGTGCATGACTTCCCAGCATGATGGAGTAGAATTACATCTAGGACCCTACAACTTTTTCGTGTCACTTCGTCTTCTGTTTGTGGTTTGCTTGGATTATTAGAGGAAGGTAGGAGATGGGAGAAGGGCTTTTGCTGCGTGCAATAATTTTCGCTATTTCTTTGAGCCATTAAGAATTGTCCACGAGATTCTGGTTTTGTAAATACGATTTATGCCATCAATTTATAACAAAGATCACACTATACTTCGGATTGATGATGTTGTTTTTGTTTTCCTTGGGTCGGTAACCGCAACATCCTTACCGGTTTTAAACTATGTTTTAATTCCTAGTGAAAATCGGATGCTGTATGTGGTATATTGGGGTTTGCTAAAACGTGAACAACATCTTTGTGCTTGTTTCCTGCTCGGATTATTCTGATATTTTCATCTAGTTGAATATGATTTGTGATTTCTGGGTTTAAGTACTCGCTTCTTCATTTGAGTGATGGTGGATGTTAAGACACTATTAATCATGCGATAAAATGTGACAATTGGGTAATTTAAATTTTGACAATTTTTGAAGGTCACTGAAGAATTAAATATTGAATATTATCTCAGATGTGATGCAAGTTGGTTGGACTAGATTTCTGGTTTTCACTGGAAAACAATGTGTATATTCTCAGCAAGTTTCTTTTTTGTAGCTTCTTATTAATTTATCATGTTCTGATTATGTTTTTTTTTTTTTTTTCTTAGAATTATATTGCTGATTCCCTTGCAATGGCCGCAACTGCAACTGCCTCTTCAGTGGGTCCACGATATGCCCCTCCGGACCCAACACTTCCAAAACCATGGCGGGGACTTGTCGACGGTAAGACGGGGTACCTTTACTTTTGGAATCCTGAGACTAATGTCACCCAATATGAGAGGCCTACAAGCTCAGCTCCCCCACCAAAGTCTTCTTCAGCGCCTAGTTCTTCTGTCCAGGTTCAGCAATCAGCTCAAGGAGTGCAACGTGGTCACAATCCTGATTTGAATGATAGGTATGATAGAAACAACAGTGGTGCATCACACCTTGAAGCTGGATCACGGAACCATCAGGTTTATACTCTATTTTCTTGGTTGAATTTTATCCATCGTACCTTAGATGACCTAGGCGCATGTAGAATATTGTGATTGATGTAGTTGTACAAAAAATTCTGCCTACTGGTAATGGTTTGGGTTGTATCATCTTCCTCTCTCACAGGCAAACTTCTCACCACCACCTTGGAGATCATTTCTGGACAGGCTGTCAATAGCACAATTTATAAGTTGCATAAAAATTAGTTTCAAATGACGAATTCGCAAATCCTTTTTTAGCATCTTGACTCTATCTTCTTCTGGAACAGATGCTAATAAAATGTTTGAGCATTACATTTGGATAGGCTTTTGGAGGAAGAAATGAATGCATCATCTTGCTATGTGAAAAGGAGGATGAGGGAAATGAAAAAAAAAGCATCCATCAACATTGCTCTCAACCCTTGTTTTTCTGGAGGACTAATTTTTGTCTTTCATTTTGTATTAGAATGCAAAAGGTGGAAGTTTTAATTCTCATAATGTTCCGAATGGGACACATGTTCCTGGAATTGTTGGTTTGACCAGAAGTGCTGGAGCATCAGATGCAGGAGCTGGATTATCTCCAGAGGCTTATCGTCGTCGGCATGAAATAACTGCTACTGTGAGTCTCATCTCTGTTTTACTATGGTGAAACAATAACTATGTTATGCTACTTGTCTTTATGGACAGTAATAATGTCAATTCACATGATTTAGAGGAAGTGCATAAATTGAAGTTGAATTTTACATATGGCTTATGATATTTGGGAAAAGTTGTCCAAATAATTGAATGCTACCTCTGCTTTAACTTTTTGCGCCAATTATATGAATCTAATAGTTGAATTCTGAATTTTGTCAGGGGGATAATGTGCCTCCTCCTTTTTCATCATTTGGGTCTACTGGCCTTCCATCTGAGATTCTTAGAGAGGTAACAGCTTCTATTCTCTTTTCTTCTTCTGTTGTCTTTTTTTCAATGCTGGCAATTAGGAGGACATGTAAGTTTCTTGAGTTATAACCTGAGTGTTTCTTGTAAAAAACTGTGATTCCTGGAGGTCCAACTTCTAAGTTTCAGGCTCATGAATTTTTTTTGCCATCTTTACTTTTTTGTCGTAGGTGCGATATTTGCTCCTGGGAGGAGCTAATGTCGTACGCTGTGGTGCCCTCTTTTGTGGGGCTTGCATTTAGTTTGGAGCGCCCTTATATGGTGGACCAATTTTTTTGAAGGGCTTTCCGAATCATCCAAGTTCGTGGCTGGGACTGCCGTTGGTCATGATTCAGTCTGCCACTTGGTCTGAACGGAAGAAGAGGCCTCCTCATGCGCTAGCTTGCATCAGCAAGCATTGGTGGTTTGCATATGGGGGATGATGCTTCTTCCGGCATTAATCACACCTCTATAAGTCCCAAAAGAAAACCAATCTCCTGGATTTTCCTTTTTCCAGGTACACAATGCTGGGTTCTCTGCCCCAACTCCAATTCAGGCACAGTCATGGCCCATTGCTCTTCAAAGTAGAGATATAGTTGCCATTGCTAAAACAGGCTCAGGTAAAACCTTGGGGTATTTAATCCCTGGATTTATTCACCTCAAGCGCAGCGGTAATGACTCCAAATTAGGTCCCACTGTATTGGTGTTGTCACCAACAAGGGAGTTGGCAACACAGATACAAGATGAAGCTGTGAAGTTTGGGAAGTCTTCAAGAATTTCTTGTGTGGTAAGTTACTTTGGAACTACAATATAATTATTGAGCTTCTCTACAAGTTCGTGATGCTACTAGTATCTTGTGTAAGGCATGACTGTTAATCAGAATGCATATTGTATAAAGTTCCCTCTATATTTGTCTCTTAGTCCCTACTATGCCTTTTGAACTTGTAATATAGTTTCTTTGATTTATTTTATTTCTTTCCCTGTAGCCAAGTGCAAACTAGGTTAGTAACGGTCTTGGAAATCCTTTGCTTGAATGGAGCTAAGAAACTGTGGCTGTAATTAAGTGTCTTTGCCAGTTTTTCTTCCAATATATAATGATATTCTCATATTTCTTTGTCCTTGCTAGTGTTTGTATGGAGGAGCACCAAAGGGTCCTCAATTGAGAGATATTGACCGAGGAGCAGATATTGTGGTTGCCACTCCTGGCCGCTTGAATGATATTCTTGAGATGAGAAGAATCAGCCTTCATCAGGTATCTTACCTTGTGCTAGATGAGGCTGACCGGATGCTAGACATGGGTTTTGAACCTCAAATTAGAAAGATTGTGAACGAGGTGCCTGCTCGTCGGCAAACCCTCATGTTCACTGCAACATGGCCGAAGGAGGTCAGGAAAATTGCTGCTGATCTACTGGTCAATCCTGTCCAGGTTAACATTGGCAATGTTGATGAACTTGTTGCTAATAAGTCCATCACTCAGGTTGGAGATCTACTGCTATTGATCTTGGTTTGATGCAATACATTTTCTGTTTAT
Source organism: Cercis canadensis (assembly GCA_003255065.1). NCBI lineage: Eukaryota > Viridiplantae > Streptophyta > Magnoliopsida > Fabales > Fabaceae > Cercis > Cercis canadensis. The sequence goes on along the minus strand of QAOA01003736.1, from coordinate 912,434 downwards.
ATCATTGATACTCCTTTTATTCATTTAAGTGCTTTGGTTTTCATTAAATAGTGTGTTGATGTCAATGATTTTGTTATAGAAGCAAGCTCTATGGTTAATACATGTTCCCCTGGTGTTTTGTAACAGCATGTTGAAGTAATGCCACCATTGGAAAAACACAGACGATTGGAGCAGATATTGCGATCACAAGATCCAGGATCAAAAATAATCATTTTTTGTTCTACCAAGAAAATGTGTGATCAACTTGCTAGGAATCTTACACGTCAGTTTGGAGCTGTCGCTATTCATGGGGATAAATCCCAGGGTGAGAGGGATCATGTGTTGAGTCAGTTTCGAACTGGGAGGTCGCCAGTTCTTGTAGCCACAGATGTTGCAGCTCGAGGATTGGACATCAAAGACATTAGGTTGTTAACTAGCCCAATCTCGCCCACTTTCACCCCCATGCAAGCAAAAATCATTATATTTTTGTCGTATTCTTTGCATCAAGTATGGTAGATAATGTATTGTACACCACAGTAGTAATTTCTCCCATGAATCTGTGTACTGAGCATGGGTTCATCTCTTGAAATCCTTTCTTTTCAATAACAATTGGCAGTGACCATCAACATAAATTTTGTTGTTACAGGGTGGTTGTCAACTATGACTTCCCTACAGGAGTGGAGGATTATGTCCATAGGATTGGAAGAACTGGGAGGGCAGGAGCCACAGGCTTGGCTTACACATTTTTTGGAGACCAGGATGCTAAATATGCCTCAGATCTCATCAAGGTCTTGGAAGGTGCAAACCAAAGAGTCCCTCCAGAACTTCGTGATATGGCTTCACGTGGTGGTGGTATGAACAGATCCAGACGATGGGGATCTGGACCTTCTGGTGGCCGTGGTGGAAGGGGTAGTGATTCAGGATATGGTGGAAGGGGTGGGTGGGGAACTGCTCCTGGCCGAGGTGGAGGCCGTGGATTTGACTATGATTCACAGAGGTCAGTTTAGTATAAAAATTAACTATATCGTCCATAAACATCATAAATTTGTGTTTCTGCAAATCCTTATCAGAGTAAAGGATTTGGGTGTTTTTAGGACTTAACCAATTCTTAATGCTATTCTAGATGTTTTCAAGTAATGGTTGAAAATGTGTTTTTCTGTGGCGTAGGAATGATCGTGGTGGCTATGGACAAGATGTTGATACCCGTGGTAAGTATGATAAAGGATGCAATCGTAGTCGAAGTCCCAATAGAGGATCAGGTTGGGGTGATCGTAGTAAAAGTTTCAATCATGATCGCAGCCGGAGTCATAGTCCTGATAGGCATGACAGGGCTCCACCACATCAACATTCCTCAGGTTTCAGTTTTCACAATGCTATGATGGAACGTGGTGGAGGGGATAGAGATCGCAACAAAAGCTTTAACCGGGATGAAAGGGCTCCATCAGTTCGTGAACGTTCCCCAATTTCTAGTTTTCATCAGTCAATGATGGCACGAGGTCAATCATCCCCTCCGTCCCAACAGCGTGCCGCCCCTCACAGTGGTGAGAGTGGTAAAGAAGAGAAAAGTTCAAGATATACACGAAGGAGTTCACCATCCTCCCTTGGTGGTGGTAGGTCAGACAACAGTCCTCAACAGGAGTGGGGAAGATCTCCGGGAAATAGATTGGATGATGGAAGATATGGGGGATCTCATTCTTCCTACCATGGAGAAGAGGAGGAAGGGATGATTCCTGATGAAGAAGGCATGATACCTCAAGATGATGCATATTAGGCAGCGGATTAGGATTCTGGCTCTGGCTATTCAATCAGATTTTGTAAGTTTACACTACATGTGTTTGGGGTTATCTTTTTATGCAGAATGGGTATTTTTTGCTTGAACGAGGGCTACATAGGATCTGGTAGGGGGCATGGTAAATTATTGTACTTTGGGGGGCTAAAATGGAGCCTAGAAATGGTGAAGATGAAGAACCCATTAAGGAATGTTGTATTTTTTTCACTGTTTTGGTAATATTCAGGGTTAATATGTCGCAAGATTCATTGTTTCCGTACAACCATTCAGATAAGCTGTTCAGCCTCTATAAAATGTTTTTCATTAGATGATGTTATTCAGTATTCACTGTTGGTTCTCTCGTTTGGATATAGCATTCCGTGTTCACACATGTATTCGAGTCAACTAACATTAATACAGGATTTTAGATTATTAAGTTGAAGTGTTGTATTGATCAAATTTGCAGTAGCAAAGTTTTAATTTATTGGGCACTTAATGTTTTCCAAGTATTTCTTTAAACGGTGATTGCTATCTTATCATAAAAAATGAGCGGTAGCGTGATCCCTCATTTAGTTTGGTGGGACTTGCTCAGTGAATTTGGGGTAGTGTTACTCTCTTTTTTGTGGTTGTAGCTTAATAATAGCCTAATTATAAAGTGATACATAAAACATCAAAAAAAATGAGAGTTACCATTATCTCCATCTTTTATTGGGGGTTTTAGTGAGATTACATCTTAAATTTAGTGTCATTATAAAGATCTCATAAAAATTGAGTCATTTAATATATGTTGTGTGTTTAAATCTTATTAAGAGCTAATAATATGAGATTTTGGGAGAGAATAGGAGTTTTGGTGGAACCACATCTCAAATTTAATATTATTATGAAGATAAGTCACTTATTATAAGTTTTGTGTTTAAATCTCATTAGGAGCGCATAATATGAAATTTTAAAAAAGAATAAGCTAAATTTAGTTCTATAGCCTCTAGTAGAAAAAAAATAAAAAATGTAAGAGTGATCTAGCTAGAGAATGTGTGTAATGTCCAACCACATTTTAAAAAAGAAGAAAAAAATAATTTTACTAGCAAGCTTCATCACTTGGAAAGGCTGATTTAGTGGAAGGAGGTCTTTTTTTTTTTTTGTTATTATATTTATATTTTTTAGTTGAGGACATTGGAGAATAAAATTTCATATGAAAAGTCAATCTTTTTTGAATGATCTTTAAACTCCTTGTGTAAGAAAATCTCACTTCACCTATGAAAATACAGTGTAAATGATACGAGTTTGGGTTTCAGTTTGCCTCCTTATAGTGTCGTTATTAAGAAAATACATATGACAAGTTCTATTCCTTTTTTTAGGACCCCACACCATGAGTCTTGTGCTCCTCCAACCAAAAAATATTCTTTAAATGAATAAAAAATTCCAAAGTTACCTCGAGAAACACGCTCTACGCCAATTTGAATTGAGATTTGAGCTAATATAAACATATTTCAAGATTGAGAGTTTTTATTTCATGCATTGACCAAAGGTGGAAAATAAAATGTATATATACAAACCAAACCTTTTACATTCTTTTTTAATTTGCTAATCCAACTAAGTTGAATAATTATAAACTTTGATTGTTTTTAGATTTATACACTAATCACTAAATGATTTATAGTTGAGCAATACTGAAATCATTTTTAGGGCTTATAAATTTTGTATTTAAATTTAAAGTTGTAGTTCAAATACCAAAAAAAAATTTACACTTTAATCATTAGTTTAAGAAAAATTGGACCAAGTGTTTTTCAAACGAGAAAAGTCTCACCTCTTTACATGAATTATGAAGTAGTAGTTATTTTTCCATAAAATAGAAGAAATTAGCAAAACAATTCATTTATTTCTTAAAAAAAATGTCAAAAACAAGAAAAGGAAATTGGAGTATGAATGAAAAACAGCTACTTAAAAGATTTTTTTTTCCTACCAAATAAAAAATCCTTTTTTCTATGGTAGAAAAGGATACTTACAGCAGCCAATATAGGATATTTTTGACTTCCAATGGAATAATCAGTGATGAACTATTAGATTGTACCCTGGAAAACAATGAATAGAATTGTTATTACTTATTAGCACCAATTTTGTTGCTCCTTCCACTTTAACCATATTGTAATGCATAAGGGACACCATTTTTTAAACCAAAAAAAAAAANTAAAAAAAAAAAAAAAAAAAAAAAGACATTGGAAACAAGGGTAGAGTATATTTAATTATTTATTGTATACTTTTGGATGTAGCGTAACTGTATGCCATTTTAAAATAATTAATTTTTTATGTATAATTAAATCAGAGGCAATATGAAGTCATTAAATTACTTACCATAAAGGCATGGGTGAAAATTGAGGAGTCGGTTACACATTTTACTTTAGTGCTTATCTTTATTAGTTTATTTCCTTCACACAGTGCATGAGTCATGGCTTCAACCAAGCCCTTCCGGGTTTCAACCATATTGCCAAGAGGACAAAGAATATGGTTACGCCCTTGACTATTCAAATGACCTAATCACCCTCACTTTTATGGCAAAACTTGAAATTAATTATGCCATTAATGTCTCTTTGTTCATATATGGTTAGGTATAGAAAGAGGGTCTGCCATATTCAATTGCATTTTAAATTTATAATACTCTTACCATAGGATTGGTTCTTTCTTTAAAAGTCCTTTCACTTTCCACATAAAGGCCAACCTTTTTTTAATTAAAAATTATAAGATAAAAAAACATTTTGTTTTCACTTTCAAAAACCTTCAAAAAAAAAAAGTGGAAGAAAGAATAAAAAATAGTTTTTTAAAAAAAAAAAAAAAGTTGAAAAGTTGCATTTATTAAAGAGTTCCATTTGAAAAATGGAAATTCTAGGCTCAGATGCTTGAATTTTGGCCTTCTATTAATTGTTGAAGATTTCTCTAAATTTCATAAAAACTCTTATTTGTGGCAGAATAGCATAGAATCCATACCCGTATCCTACTAGATAGGAAATTTAATTAAAATATCTTGGTAATTAAAAAAAATTCCCTTTTAAATACGTCCTTAATTAAAAATTAAATTGTTTCCTTTTTTAAAAAAGCTCAATAAATATGGTCTTTGTATTGACTCTCACTAATATATAAAATAAAAATAATAACTAAACTGCTTAAGGTTGAATGGTATTGAGGTTGTTGTTAAAGTTTATGAGTTTCGTGTTTAAATTCAAAGTCATAATTAAAAATATCAAAAATAAAATAAAATAAAAATAATAATTTTAAAAGGATTAAAATTTTTTTTTATTCCTTTTGAGAATTAATGGGATTTGTGTGAATTTACATTAGACCATGATGGCAAGTTATTAAATATGTATACAAGGAAGATATGGATAACACAACTCTTTTTTTTTTTGGGCCATAGTAACAGAACTCAGTTTTAGTTGTACTCACCAAACAGGGCCACAATTTCCAATTCCCTTTGTAAAAAAAAATTGAATTCAATTTTTTAATTAATTTTATTAGCAAAACAGCTCCGGTTTCAGTGAAAATTAGACAAATCAGAAGAAGAAAACCAGACACTCACGTCTTAATCACACCAAAATGCACCACATGTAATCCAGGTGTCCTTGTTTTGTCCGAAATTTTACCCAAAATTACAAAACTTTTTAACGACCTCATCATTCCACTCTCTTTTTCTCTCAAAAAATTGCTCAAAAAGGATAGAAATTAAGAGAAATTTCATTTTGGCCCCCAAGGCTCCCAAGAAAGGAAGCTCAAGAGTCATAGAAAGTGTGAATTTGGGCCGTAGGCTTTGAATAAACAAGATGACACGTGTCAGATGGACCCCACCAAGTTTTTCTTTCCATTTCAAGTCCCAATTGAGCCCATAAGTATCCCCACCCCCTTACCCCCAATTCCTCCCTCTAAAGTCTAAAAACGGGAACAGACCCACCCAGTCTAGAATAAGCCAACCTCATACAATTATCTTTTCCAACCCCACACAACACTCACAGTGAGCTCAGCTTTCTCTTTTTCTCTCTCTTGCCTTGCATGGATTTTGAGAGTAGCTTCCGTTCTCACTCTGGCATTTTCCGGGAAACTGACAGGAAACCACAAATCTCCACCGCGATTCCCTTGCCAGCACCGCCAATCTCCAACATCAACTTCAACGACCCCTTGTATCACAACCACTATTTCCAGCAGCAGCACCCTTTCTATAGGTCCCATCCTGTTTTCACCCCTTCAGCCATGAATCCTCCTCCACTTCCTCGCTCTCCGATCCCGTTATTCGAAGCCTCTTCTTCTAGAGCTAATACTTTTGAGCCCTACCCCTACGCAACAAAGGATTTCTTCCATTCTTATCATCATCATCACCCAGCTCCAACTTCAGCTGGGATCGGAATGGGAATGGGAATGGGTTTTGCACCGGCACCACCAGAAACAAAAATGGGGTTGGGAATGGGAACGGGAATCATGCATGGCTTCCCAGCTGGGAGAAGCAGCAACTTCTTGGAATTTTCCCAGAAAAATCCAACACAGGCTTCGGTGCAAAGCCCTTCACTTTTTGAAGGATTTGGATCAGGCAAGACGAGGCTTCAGGACGAGCTGGCCTCATTGATCACTCTGGGAAATGAATGGGATGCTGACACACCACAGGCAAAAAACAAAAAGAAGAAGAAGAACAAGTCCCAGATACGGAAATCCACCAAACTCATCCCAAACACCAACCCCATCATTAAGGGCCAGTGGACAGCAGAAGAGGATAGGTAAATTTTCTTTTTTAATTTTCCAGCAGCTTTAATTAAATTTTTTTCCCGATTTCTCTTACAGATTTTCATTGAAAATTTTATTTTCCTTCCATTTATCTTAATGACATTCTTGTTTGGAGATTTTATCCTGAAAAATAACCTTACTTTAATTTCTGTGCTTTTGTAGTGTCCTTATCCAGCTGGTTGAGACACACGGACTTAAAAAATGGTCCGAAATTGCCAAGTCACTGACTGGAAGGGTGGGAAAACAGTGCAGAGAGAGATGGCACAACCATCTCCGGCCGGACATTAGGGTTTTCTTCCCAATCCATTGTTATTTTACATATATGCAATATAAAATTAAAAATACATATATAGATATATGCAAATGTTCATAGATGGGATTGACCAGTTGTTTTCTTCTAAAAAATTTATTCTTGGATACAAAATTTATTCAAAAAAGGAAGAAAACACACATGAAATTAAATGCATTAATATAAATAAATCTGTGGGTGTATATCTATATATATGTGTATATACTTATATGGAACTAATTTAAGGAGGACTTAAAATGAGCATTTACTGATTTCGACGCGTGTTTTCATATGTATGGAAATATGATGTAGTACCTTTGTCGTAATATCATTTCCTTTCTGAAACATCCTGTAGTGAAATGTATGAATGTTTACCTGTCTAGATTGTCGGTATCTGTTTGACAAAACGCATGATATCATGTTGTATAACGAGGCTCAACTCCTTCAAAATTTCTCTGAGCAAGATATTGTCAGTATTTAGAATTGTTGAATCTCAAAGCCGATTCTTAAAATCATTTAATTTGAGATATAATGCCATTAATAGTGCTGTTTTGCAGGTTTGAATCCAGGTTCCAGGCCCAGAGATTTATGTTTTTTTCTTTTTCTTTCTTGATCATAAGATATAATTTTTCATTAAAACAATGAATAATTTTCCAGGAATCTTCCCTTTCAATTATTATTTTTATAATTTTTTGAGATAGTTTTAATTTTTAAATAAATATCTAGTGATAAATTTATTTGAATTTATTTATATACATATTATAAAATTCTAAGGACGACATGGAAGAATTAATATGGGCTAGTCTTATAGGCTCCTAGCTAGTTCACAAAATACTATTACATTTTTGTAGGATTAGTAAGTTATAGACTTTTTTTGCAAAGTAGTAAGTTATCATAGACTTATTAATTATAAGTACATTTATCTATATCTGTTCTAGGGATTTTATGTTACTCAATTAGAAAAATAACGAATTTATGACTATCCTTTTGTGTCACCATAAAAAATACTTATGATTTTTTGGAAAATTTTTAATCATCTCTCCTTTCTTCTTTTTTTGTAGTCATGCATGTATCGGAAAAGGAAAAAAAAAATACACGAAAGGGATACATGAATATATAGTAAGTTGCCATTAATTGATAGTATCGTCCTAGACCTAATCGTTTTCTGTAAATGCAGAAGGACGCTTGGACAACTGAAGAGGACTATATACTGATCGAAGCCCACCAACAAGTGGGAAACAGATGGGCAGAGATAGCTCGACGATTGCCTGGTCGTACGGAGAATACGATAAAGAATCATTGGAACGCCACCAAGCGCCGCCAGAATTCGAAAAAGTACAAGAACAAAGTCTCGACTTCGCAGCAATCGTCCCTTCAGCTGTATATCATGCATGTCACTGAGACTGAAGCAGCTGCCAAGAGAGCAATGGAAATGCAAGAGGAGAACAACAATGAAGTGAGCCTCAAAGTTGATGATGATGATGACGACGAAGATGATGACGACGACGACGACGACGACGATAGCACCTCTGATGATGAAATTGACATGGACTTCAGTTCCGAGGAATGGGCTGCAGCTACAGATGGTGATGGTGATGGTGATGGTAATGGTTATGGCATTGGCATTGGCCAGGAGTCTGAGGATGTGGGTCTTCCTAATTTGTTTGCTGGAAATGGTGGATCTTCCTTTGATCGTCAGGAGGTGGGGGTGGCCACTAACAATGGCTCTGCGGAGGACGAAGTGGACTACGACATGGCCATGGAGATGGCAAGCTTGGTGCAAGGCCAGGATGGGATGAAGAAGGAGATGGATCTCATGGAGATGATTTGTGGCAAACACCACCATTGAACTCTCTCTCTCTCTGCGCTTCTCAAAAGGGTTTTGGCAAGTTGTAGTTAGAAGCTAGCTAGTTATTAGCTAGCCATGGATGTCACTCCGTGATGTCTTCCTATGTTTATTTTATGATGTCTTGTTTCTGTTCTGGTCCCTTTTTGAGGGTAAGGGACATTATCGTCTTTTTATTTTTCTTTTGTTTGGGTTCCTTTCGGCTGTAATTGAGGCATCTATACTGTGTTAGGACTCGTATGGCCAACTTTTGGTGTAGACAGTGCCTTAGTCATCTGAACTCTTTTCTATATATATAACTGTCTATTTCCATTTTCTATGTGTTCCATATTGGGTTAGTTTATTCTGTTATCTTGAGTTATTTATCACAAAAGTTCTGAACCGTCTGAACAAAATCAGAACAATCTGAGTATAAAACAATGTCGTTTTCATTATATTCTTCTCTCTTCAAATTTTCCACGTGCCTTCTCCAACACCAAGCTGTACTGTTGATTGGCTTAATTTGTGGGTTTTGAAAGTCTTCTTAGTTCCATTGGTTGAATTTGAGATTTGGCTTAAAAATAAATGAAAAGAGTTCTCAGAAGGGGCCTATTTGAGCTTATCCTCTTTTTGTATCTCATTAATATGTCTTACAAATTTTAGTATATTCTCCCCATTATTTTCAAATCATAAGCATCTTTTGCAAATAAAAAAAAATGTACAAATAAATTTAGGTACGCTAGCTATATAAATTATTAGAACAATGTTCTTCATACCAAACTTCTATATATAAAATGTATATACATATATATGAAATTAAATGCATAAATATATATATATATATATATGGTAGTTAATTTAAAGAAAAATGAACATTTATATCTTTTGACGCGTGTTTTTGTATGTATGGAAATATGACGTAGCACCTTTATTGTTATTTATGTAGAACATGTATGGGTACATGTACAAAATGTTGGTATGACATTTTTTAAAAAATAGGTTACGTCATACATATGAATTATATATATATATATCAAATAGAATTGACACATACTCTATTTAGAATGAGAAATTTAACTAAAATCATCAAAAATTACGGTAATAATAATAAAAAAAAATAGATAATAAAACAGTAACATATGCACTAAGGCATGCGAACACGACATGGACAAAGCGGACCACGTTGCAAAGGGCCCCATACTTGGGTTGGTATAATGTTTCTTTTCCCAGTTTCGTTCATAGACAAACGCACGCCTTGTTGTCTCAAATACGCTCCTCTGTTGCTGGTTGCTGCCAAGCTCTTCGTTCATACTTCATGGTTTCATCAAATCAAATACGATCCTCTGTTCTCTGATGAAGAAGCTGTGTCCTAACCTTGATTGCGAGGATGGGCTCTAAACAGTGCTCAAGGTCCCAATCCCAAAAGTAACAGCAACCAGCAATAGAGCTTGGCAGAACATGAAATCATGGATGAAACCAAACGCAGATTTGAGATCATTGTCATCCATGACAGCAAACAGAAAATTAAAAAAAAAAGTTGGCGTTTCGGTGAAGGAGACACGTTTCACATTTCAGAAGTGTACCCAAAACATGTATGTCCCAAAAACGCACATTTCGGTGCTTTCTAGGCTGTTATCTAATTTCACATGTAATATGTGAACATTCATATCTGTCTAAATATTGTCAATGCATGTATGACAACACATTATTATTTGTTGGGTTGCAAGTTCTTAACAAATTCAATATTTTTCTAAATTATTTTCAACAACAAAATGAATTGTTAAATCCTAGAACTAACTTGTAATAATTTACTGTAACATGTAAAATGATATTTGATCATTTTTGTTGTATATATATATGCATTTCAATCATTTTATTGTGTTACATAAACAAAAATGTAAGGGTTACAATGTGGTCTAGACCTTGCCTTTGGTAACAGAGTTGTTATGTACATATAAGACAATGCATAATTTTATGTTGGGTTTCGCGCACTAAATTAATTAAGTATTTTTATAAATTATGCTTCATCTAGAACTAACCAGGATATAAAACAATTGATGTTGTTTTTCATGATATTCTTCTCTCTTCAAGATTTGGACGTACGTCCTCCAAAACCAAGCTGACAAGTTGCTTGGTTTTGTGGCTTTTAATTGATAAGTCTTCTGAGTTGGGTTGGTTCAGTTCGAGATTTGGCTCAAAATCAAATAAAAAGAGCTCTCAAAGAGGGCCCATATTGAGTTTATCCTAGCTCTCTTTTTGTCTAATATTATAATATTTGGTTTTACAAAATTTGTTTTCCATAATTTGATAATGATAGGCATCCTTTGCAAATGAAAAAAGAAGCGAATTTTAGGTATACCTTATATCCTTATATGAATGATTAGAACAATGATCATATATATATATATATATATATATATAATGTATATGCGCAAATAAATATATACATATATGCTTACATGGTAGTTAATTTAAAATTAAAAATGAACATTTACTTGTTTTGACTCGTGTAATTATATGAATATGGTTAATTATAATATATGGTATAAGCATCTTTATCGTTGTCTAATTTCTTTTTTGACCTACCTACCTCATGTAATATATAAGCATTCATCTGTCCAAATGTTATCCATATCTATTTGACAGCGCATGACCATAATTAATGAGTTTCAAACTCTGAATTGGTTCAAAATTTCTCCAAATCAGGTATTGTCAATTAAAAAAAAAANTGTCAATAAAAAAAAAAAAAAAAAAGATCCTAAAACTAACTCTTGAATTAATCTTTTTATCTAATATGTAAAAATGATACTTTTTTTGGGTGTATATATGCATTACAATGTCATAATTATTAATGATCATTCATTTTATTATTTATAGAAAACATATATATGGTAGGGTGGAGGGGGTTAGCGTAAGTGGTTTTATGCATTGTCTTTGTAAGGAAGTTGTCCTATGCTGTAGGTTTGAGTCCTTCTCACATATAATGTGGTATTTTTTCTTTCTTAATTGGTTATAAGATATTGTTGTAATTAAAACCATGTTTTATTTTTCAGTCATATGATGGCACCACTATTATCTAAGTCCATATTTATTTTATTATTATTATTTTTATTATTGAGAATCTGAGTCCATCTTCTAATGCATTTTCTTCATATTTTTATGATATTTTGCGGGATATATAATAGTAAAAACTAAAAGTCAAAAAATAAAAAGTCAGGAATAAAATTTTAGCAGTTTCATCTACAAATCAGAGGCATTTTTCACAAATGGAAAAGAGTAACCCTTTTAGGTACGCTATAGCTATATGTTTTAGAACAGTGTTCATAACAAACTTATATATATATATATATATATATATATAGAGAGGTTTCTTAAATATTTTTAGTATTTATGTAGTATGTCATACTACATAGAAATAATCAATAAATGAATGACATGTGTACAAATTAACTGTTTTTAAGTTTGTTTAAAAAATTAAATAAATTATATTTTATATATAATAAAATATAAAAATTATATATGTCTGTCACGTTAGTGTAATATAACATACTTACGTAGTATCATAGAATCCCCGTATATATATATATAATCCTTCGCGCATAAAATTTCATGTACGTACGTATCATGCATAAACGACATGCAATTTGAAGCTTTCATTTACTCCAGCCTCCATGCACGGATTCATATTTGGTATAGAAATGAATGTCACTGCACTTCAAAACTCCTATTATTGTGAATTAGGGTGTAATACAATTTCGGTTGAAAATAAGGAAAGTATTACTCTATTTCATTTTTCTCATTCTTTTAACTCTTCAACATTACATTATTTTATATATATATATATATATATCAATCATAAATAAAATAAACAACACACATCATCCTAATAGTCAATTTTATTTGTGGTATGAACTAATTGGCCTTATGCACAAGATTTCCAATGGGATTGTAAAAGTTATAATTACCCTAAGTTAAGGGGCCTTTTGACTCAAAAATTGCAGTTTTAAAAAGTTATTACCGAAATATAACACATTTGAAAGTATTTACATAAATATTATAAATTTTTAAAATTCAAAAACCAAAAAAAAATGTTTTCACAGGTGGTGGGCCCTACCGGACACACCACGGGCCAGTTGGCGTGTTCTCACGGGACATGCCACAGCTCAACTGGCGTGTCCCACTTCAACTCTGCCTTTGTTTTAAAAACTTTGACCTTTGGAAACAAAAAGAAAGGGGTGGAAAAAGAAAAAGAAAGGAGGGGAGGGGAGGGGAGGCGAGGGCCGCTGATGGATAGTGAGAAAGAGAAATAGAAATGGATGCTAACAGTTTAGGCAAAGGGAATAATTACAAAATTGGGACATGCTAATTGGCTCACAGCGTGTTCGGAGGGTCCACCACTTGCAAACAAGTTTTTTTTTTTTGAATTTTAAAAAATTATAATATTTGTGTAAATACTTTTAAATGTGTTATATTTCAGTAATAACTTTTTAAAACTACAATTTTTGAGTCAAAAGACCAAGTTAAGGTTCATATATATATTAATAATTAATAAGCTAGATGTGTAGTTCACCGTCGTCAACCCATCCGCTGCGCCCTCCCAACCATCACTATCCTCCTTTTTATAATATGTTTTTGAAAAATGACAAGTTTTTTAAAAAATCATTGATTATAAACATATATTAATCTTCTTTATTTGGATATCTAATTCTCGTTTTTAAGTTTATTGAAAAGTTATTGTTGAGACGCTATTTAAAATTGTGTATCAAACATACATCTCTTGGAAAAGCGCAAAATTCATGGTTTTACCCTAAACAAAATACTTGTTCGGCCATTAAATTTATTTCTGTATGGCTCTTTTAATTTTTTAAAAAGAAATTGAAGGATATTTATTTGTTTCTATATCAAGTTAAATTATAATCTTTCTTTTCTTTTATATATCGCATATTGGTATCATGATCACTAGACATTGGTAAGTTCTTATTTTTAAAAGAAAATTATCAGCTAAACTCAAAGAGGGGCATAATAAGTTGAAAATTTTATTTTTAAAGAAAGGATCAGTTTAGCCTATGCAAAAGCAGGTAATCTTTAGTAAGATTTCACTATGTTACTTTCAAATTTCAATAGATACTTACATTTATGTTTATTAGTAGTATATATCAGCTTTAAGTGTTTAATAATAAACTAATAATAGAAAACTACTTATAAAAAACTAATGGAACTTGCCAATGAGTTGGCTCAACTGATAAGAATTGAAGCCCTTCACTTGTAAGTCTCGTTTGATAGCATAACTTCTACCTTATTGGAACTTCTCTACTATCATAAATGCATATATGCAGATAATATTATGTTTGGATAATTTTATGTAAACAACTTATTACCCTCCAAAAAATTATTTTTAACTTATTTTATGAAATTATTTTTTTGAGATTTTAAGAAAAAGCCCTTTTAAAATCTCATAACAGCTTAATCGATAGTGTTTTGAAAAAAAATTGGGACAATAATATCCCCAAATAATAGTGAAAATTTTAGAACAAAATATTCATTTTGTTTTAAATTTTAGAATCTCTAATTATATATCAAAACACTAAATAACTTAATTTAAAATGAGTTTATTATATAAGAGTTTCTCACATAAAGCTTCTTATAGAAGCGTTTAAATAAACTGCTTACTCAAATAAGGTCTTAGGTTTGAATTCTATTACTAACAGTCCCCTTTTAGTAAATAATATGTAAGTATCACTGTAAGTCATCGCTAAGACTTATGACATGTCATAATCTTATAATTATAAGTAACCTCTTATCACCTTAAACTTTCTTACACACCACAAAAAAAAAAAAAAAAAAAAAAAAAAAAAAAAAAAAAAAAAAACTAATGGCACTTTGTTGGGTGCTTTTCGAAATGATGCTTACTTTGAAAGACGACTTCAGCTTTTAATTTCTCTTCCTTTGATAAAAACATACTTCATTATTTAGTAAAGTTGATGTTACCAAAAATGGTAATAATAAAAAGAAAAACCTTATTTGACAAAACAGAAAAGAAAAGAAAAACCTCAGTATCTCATGTATATGGTGATCTTTTTAACTATGCAAAATAAAGTTTTTATATATAACTACCGATTGTTAATTTTTACAATAAACTCTAGAAATTTCCAAATATAGTTTCCTGCACTTTGACCGAATAAATGCAAAAGGGAAAATTAATTACACATATGGGATAGTCAGAAACATAAATACCTAAATAATGTAATTTGAAAAAAATTAAAAATTAAAAATAAAAAAATATTTCGTCAGTAGCGGGGCCCACAGACGCGCCGTGGGGTCCACGGCGCGTCTCTTCTTGTCATGACTAGGAGCATGGCTTGTATGATTAGCCTCCTTCAATTCCTCCTCTAGTTTTTCATACTTAGAGCAAGCAGCTGCAAATTCTCTCTCCTGCCGCTCCAATTCCTCCTTTGCATGCTTTAATTTACTATTTTCCAACAAAACCATCCTCTTTGCTTCCTCCAGATGTTCTTCCTTTTTCTTTAAGGCTATCAGTATTGCCTCAAGATCTGACTCCAAGACTTGTAGGTTAAGCCCAAGGTGAAAATCCTGAAAATCACCGGATTCTCCTATCATATGCTCTTCCAGCTTCTGTGTCTGCTCAAACAATCTCTCAAGAAGGATCCTTGCTGATCCAGCTGCTCCATTGTCATTAATGCTTGATTTGTTGTCGTTGAAGACTGATTTAATAGTCTTCAATAAACGACCTTTTCTTTTTCTGGTTGACACCAACTCTATTTGATTATGCTCATTGAGCCCAAGAAAGCACAACTGCACACACACAACTGCAGTCACGACAAGAAGAGACGCGCCGTGGGCCTCACGGTGCGTCTAATCAGCATGCACCGCAAGCCCCACGACGCGTCTATGGGCCCCGCTACTGACGAAATGTTTTTTTTTTTTTTTTTAATTTTGTTTCAAACTACATTATTTAAGTATTTATGTTTCTGACTATCCCATATGTGTAATTAACTTTCCCTTTTACATTTATTCGGTCAAAGTGCCTATAGTTTCCTCCAACAACCGGACTAGAGCAATAGCATATATATATATATATATATATAAATTAAAAAGCAAAAAAAAAAAAGCACATAATAGTAAGGTAGACCTTATTCGCCTGCTCCTCTTACTTTATTTTTTGGTACCTTTTTCTTTTTGTTTTCTTCTCCTCTTATATATAAGTAGTATAATGTCATCTTTTTATAGGATTAGTATTCCAGCTATTATTACATATTAATGAATTTGTTAAAATTGTAAAAGAAGAAATGGACTCGTTTTGGTTAATTGTGATTGATGAATACCATGATTAATATAAAAAAATATTTGATAAATCGTTTATACAAAGATGTGATGTTTGGTATTAATGTCAAACGTGATATATAATGGAAATTTACACTATGCTTATCCAATTAAGCATCAAGTATATTATATCAACTTTGTGCTCTACAAGTTAACTTAAATTTTCAATATTGAAATTACTAAAATTGTTAAATTTCAATGATTGAAGCAAAAAACCATTCGTCAAAGAAGTCATTAGAAAATTAAAGATTTAGAGCACTGAATTTACAAATTATAAATAGAATGAATTTAAATTTATTCCCGTCCAATCTATATCTATGTCAACAAGAAAAGATGTACAACCATAATAAAAGTAAGAGAAATCATAAATTTAATCAATTAAATTATAATATGACTTAACAGACATTTCAAACATAAATAGGTTGCTTCATTTTAAGTTGTAACTACGTGTTAAACCCTTTCGTGAGACATTAATTGATGTTTTTATGTACACAAGAGGAAACTTTATAGCCTAATTAGAGTTGCATTTCAACTTGGTGTATAGCGATAGATAAAGACTTCAAAATTTGATTAAGATGAGGGAGAAGCTTCTTCTGATTCCATTCAAGAAAGAGCAGCAAGAAGTGAATGATTGACAAACAGAAAATCTTTGGCTGAATTCATCTGCTTACAGTCAGAGTGAGTTTTCTATCTCACTAGCTCCTTTTCCTCCTTAGTGATGGTTATGGTTAGGCAATGTTTGCCTTTGGCTTTATCCGCTTTGCCCTTGAATACAAGTAAACTCCGGCAAGCGCCACTGCAGTACCTGCAGTCACAACATAAGTCACAAGAATGTGAGGAAAGTGAAGAATTCAAATATGACTTAATATATTATAGGGTAAGACATGAGCATGAGGGAGCGAGTTACCAAGTGTGTTGATGGGGGAGACAGGAGTTTGGAAGAAGATAACAGAGGAGACTATCACAACTACACGCTTCACACAATTTCCAACTGAGTGAGTCACGGGGGACACCATGTGTAATATCCCATAAGAAACCTGTCACCAAACATATAAACACTAACAAAGTTATACTATAAAATACAATACTGTAGAATCACCAATATTGTCTATTGAGTTAATTTGAACAGGTCATCCAAACATTAAGTGTCAAACAATGAAGATATATTGCCTCTAATCTCAGAGGAACATTCACAATTTTGTGTCAAACAATGGAAAACCCTTTTTCTATGTGTTAGAAAACTGACGAGATACTTGGTAAGTTTAATTTGCAGAATGTTCTCAGTTATTGATGTCAAATCTCCTGATTAACTACCCTTTGTTTTTCAGAAGAATTTTACCTGGACTTCAAACTTTAAGATTAAACTGCACCATTGCATATACCCTTATAAATTTTCTTTCTTGAAAAACAAAAGAAAGAAAAGGAAGGGGAAAAAAGGAGGAAACCAGAAGCATGGAGCAAGAAGAACTGTAACACTGGGGATCATACTTAACAGGAGGATCCAATAAAGAGAAAAAACCCATTATTCATATAAACGAAACAGAACAATACAAACATTATAAAGGCTTCACCTGCTGATATGCGTGGAAGCAGAACCCAGCCAAAACTGATCTCACACATAGCTCTTTAACGTTCAATCCCTGGCTTGCCTAGATAAGAGAGAACACTACGTATAACACTTTTTTTTTCTTTTTTTCAGTGACGAAGTATACAAGGGGAAAGAAAAAATCAGTGACTCTTATACTACATACAGCATATTGCAGGTATGAAGGGGTAAACTTGAAGCCTTCCACACAAATAGCAAATGGGACCAACAAGATGAAGGAAATGATGGTTATTACTGAAAAGAGATTGATATTATCCAAAGTTTCCTGTCAGGAACAAGCCTAATTAGCTTCGTTAACAAATACAAAGGAACTAATTTGTAAACAACACAACAGAGATGAAGTGCTAATACGCTATATAGATCTTGGAAGCATTTTACCTCTTCATTGACCATAAATTTTTTACTTAACACATTACGTGATTGGTTAGTAAGGTTAGATGCCATAGCACTATAGAACCCAATCCTGTTTTCAGATAGAAAAAGTCAAACATCAGAATCAAGATTACCACTTGAAATAATATTATTAAATATCCTATATTCATCAGAAGAATCTTGCAATGTTCCCTCAAGGAACCTCCTCCATGCAAAATCATTTACCGATTGAAAGAGACTTCACTCATTGATGCCAATGCCACCCCGCTTACTATGGGTACAAGGGAAGAAACCACCCAGAAAGAGGGCCTCTGTGTGCATTGCAGGATTAAAAGTGAAGGTCAGATAACTAAACAATTAGATTACTCAGCATTGATACATGAATGAGCGGTAAAGGGTGTATATGCATCACTACGTATTACAGACTACAAAAAGTAAATTTTCAGAAGAGCACAAGCTATTGCGATATTGCATCTCTATAAAAAAAGAAATGATCTTCTATCTATAAATAACAGTTTCTATATATAAAGGTGACATAACACCAATTATCAAAATAGCTCAAGCGCTTAGGAAAAAGTATGGTGTCTTTATCTGTCCATAAACAAAAAAGAAATTCAAACCAATCATATGTAACTCGAGTAGCATAGGGTGCATATGCCTCAGTATGGATTATGGAACATTTGATGAGCAAGTTATGACCCTGCATCTCCCAAAGACATACTATGTTTCTCTTTTTCTCTTTTTTATTTTTGGATTAATATCATGTTCTGTAAAGTAGGCATGAAGCGAAGTAGCTCATGGCTCAAACATTTTAAACGATTTATCTGATGTGTCTTGAATTTCCGGACGATACTGTCCGGTTGCGAGAACTCCACTCACTTCATAACCAAACTTCTCTACAGTACAGGTAATTATTTTTTTTTTTAAAAAAAAGTAGGATTGGAACACCCGTAGCATTACTATTTCAAACTGGGGCCTTTTTGTTGTTATGTGCAGGAATTTACTATTATGGTCCATAGGCCCTCTTATTTCATTTGTCTCTGTCAGATCCTACAGAGAAGAAAATAAATGGTCATAGAATTTAGTAATCCTTCTTTATCTGATTCTCATTCCATTTTTGTGGCCCTAAATTCAGAAATAGGAAGAACGCTCAACATGGGGCATAGTAAATTGCAAGAGGAGCACCGTCTGGAATGACTGAAGAGAAGCAAATATTCTTGATTGACATCAATTAGTCACGGCAAGACCACATTAACTACAAGCATCAAATGCTCTACGGCTGCAGAGCATCAACAAAGAAAAATGGAAAAAAAGAAAATGAAGATTTTGACATTACCTCCCCAAGAAACAGGGAAGAGAGAACAACTGTGAAAAGAGGTTCCATTGCTTTGATTGTGTGAGTGAATGATACAGCAACCTTCCCAAGACTAATGTTGGTCAACAGGTTTCCCAGTGTATGAGCCACAGCCAGTGGAAGGACTGCTGCAAGCTGAGAATGAACATATAGTTTGTACATGAATAACCAGTATGAGTTCAAAGCACACAAAGCCCCACTAAATAGACTAATCCATTTTTATTTAAGTACCTGTGAACGAGTGATCTTTGGCCTGGGATGGAAATTAAACGTCCAGATCAAATTAATCACCAATGTAGCGAAGCCAAACTGAAATGCTGTTACCGTCGCTGGAAATGGATAGACTTTTAGAACCTAATAAACAATAAGTACATATCAATTGAGAACAACAAAAAAAAGTATGGAAAAAAAAAAAACAAAAAACCCAGAATTCCTTTCATGAACCAATGCATGCCTGAGTTTGAAATTTCAATTTTCTCTGTCTAAATGTTCCTTTCCTTTCAATTCCAAGAATTTCATTAAGATATGCCCCAAGAATAACATTTATGAATTCAAATTAAAACAGAAGTGGAGAGTCTGCTACAATACAACAACTTTCCAGGACTCCAAGCAAGGAGGAAAACTCAACATTAATATACTGAAAAAGGAGTAGCTTAAGATCAAATTGAGAATAATGCAGATGATGAACCTGCTTGTTGTAGATGTTGAAGTAAATATTCAAGAGGTACCAAATCCCGAACATAGCCCCAAGCCTCAGACTCTGAATCAGGGCACTGGGTTTAATGGGTTCATCACCTTTAGCCTCAGGCACCGAAGACGGCCCCACCTTGAAAGTTACATTTTTTCGACTCAAAATGAGTAAAAAAGCAGATTTTTTAGCACTAGCGCTCAAATAAGGGGGTGGGTGTGAAAGTTCCAGGCATGAGAGTCCATTGAAAGAATGGAAATCAAAGGCTGATGGAGAAGACAAGGAGTGAGAAGGTTGAGAAAGCTTAGCTATGGGGTTTCGAATCACAGGTTTGAAACACGTGATTAAAGAAGAAAGTGACACCGCAATGCCCTGCATTTTGTGGTTCATAGAGGCCAACAGAGAGGGAGACGCTGAAGCAGAAGGGATAAACGTTGCATGGAGACGAGAAATTTGGAGAAGAAAACACCAAGTAAGCGACGTCGTTCAGATGCACTCTGTCTCTCGTTTTCACGGTCTTGACTTGCACCTTCCTCTTATGGAAGTGTGATACACGATACAAACAAATGTAAAATAGTAGTGATTAGCGACTCGTCGTGACTGATGCTGATTTTTATTGTGTTGTGCATCTACCAAGTGTTTCGATTCAAACTTGAATGCTCAAACTTCAAAGTACGAAAAGAGGAAAAAAATCTACTAAGAAACATTAGTAGTATTCTTAATATCTACCGACATGTTTTATCAGTCATGTGATGTTGAATACGTTAGGTAGTTGTGTAGAATTTGGACCAAGGTGTTGCGTGGTTACAAGCGAGTGCTGGAATGACTGGCTGGAATTAAAGTCATGCCAAATGGTCCTGTTACATTGCTTAATCAATGTTTCTATACTGAGGCTGATATTTCGCACCAAACTAGACTACGATGGACCATGGCCACTTGCCATAATATGGCCTCTTCTTATTTCTCGTTCAAGGGTATGTCCTACAATGAAGTCGATGGTATTATAGCGAATGGATAGAGTGGATTATGTGAAGGAGATTATTCATAATAGGCAGTGTGATAATGAGATTGCGCGAGATGGACTGCGTGTCCGTATTATATGCTTTAATATTAAGGCCAAGTCTACAATACAAATGACTGAAAATGAGTACTAGTGCAAAGTCCAATAAATGATTGAGATTAAGCCATGTGTACGGTCTAGATATCATGACTGGATATTACCTATAAATAATTAATTATATTTTGGCCCAAAAAATTTTATGTATTTACTTGTGCTCCTCATTAACCAAAAGCACCCACGCCCCCAACTTCTTCTCCTTCCTTTGGTTCCCTGCAACACCCATCTCCCCAACCCAGAACCCAGTCCCCAGATTTCGTTTGCGAAATTTGCCAGAAATTCATGGGTTGGTAACCAAGTAATCGAAAGCTCGAGTGCCCAGAACCGCAGCAACCAGGGCCTTGTCTTCATCATTCCACATCCCACTAGATAAACCCACCTCAACCTTCATCTCTAATCCCAGAAACAAAAATCACTCAAAAAAAAATTATAGAAAAAAATTCAACCCCTCGATTCCCTCAACGGCACCGATTCCTTCAACAAACTTTACCAAGAAAACGACGCTGATCAGTATAATCTCGTCTTTGCCAACTGTTATCAACAACAACTCAAAGTCTCCATGGATGTGCGATCTGCTATGTACAATCTTGACGGAAAGAGCGGCAACAATGATTACTTGTCCGCCGGCAGAACCATCCTTCCAAGGGTTTATTTCCTCTTCTCTGTGATCTATTTCTGCCTTGCTGCTCTCTGGATTCACAACAAATTTCCAAATCACCCATTTCATAAAATTTCCACATCACTAACAACAAAAAACATAGTAAACTGAAAAATGAAATTTTTTGTAGTTGAGCAATGGGGTGAAGAAAATCACCTCCAACAGCAAGATTTACAGCCAAAAGCATTGGCCAAACGAATTTGTAGCGCTGAGCAAAGGACTCCTTGCGTGGCGGAGGCGGCAGAGTAGTTGACTGGGTTCCCATGGTTGATGAGGTAGACGACGAAGCAGGCGAGGAGAACTCTTTCCCTTTCTGTTGTTCTCGGAATTGCTTTAATTGTTCTCGGAACTAAAGCAATAGTCATGGAGACTTCTTCTCATGGACTAGGAAGGTGCAACGAGGATGATTTTGATAAATGGGGTCAATTTATAATTTAACTAAAATATTAAGCTACTATGTTATTATTAGAAAGACCTGATAACCAAGTAGCTGGTCAAACCATAAGAGCCATTGATTAGGCCAAGTGGATGATCCAATAACAATTGAGTGTCATTTGTACCGGTACCCATTTTCAACCCTTTGTATTGTAAACTCAGCCTAATATTAAAGAAAAACGGAAATGACGTATTGAAACCTCCACAAAATGAGTTTCAAGTGCTTTAAGCATATTATCTTCAAGCATTTTAATAGATGTCATATTGCCTTCAAGCATTTTAACTGTATCGTTGGCATTATTACAGCACCATGACACTAACAAATAGATGTTATAAATAGTCCAACGAAATTATTTATTGGATAACTCTTATATGTTATGAAAACCATGAATTTGGTAATAGATGGACAACTAATCCAACAACTTAGGGAATTGCCCATCCCAAAAAAAAAATACACGTACTTCAGGAGAAGAAAAAAGCACACGTGTCTAGAAACACAGCAGTTGAGAGGTGATAGAAATTCATAATACTCCTTTAATATCGTATTGAAGCCATTGCGGATTCGCGGGCTCAAAACTTTCTAACTAATCACACGTTCCAAAAGCTGTAACTCCAAAGGAAAGATAATTCTTTTAAGAATAGTGGTTTGACTCTATTCTCCATTAGCAATAACACATACAGAACCACATTTAACACAAAGAACTATAATTTCAAAACATGTAATTACTAGTATCCAGAGGAGCAAGGTGAGAATGTGCTAACTACATTTAAGTCTAATAAACAACACTTACAGTACATGTTAACCACTAGTGTATAGAGAAGTAATGGTGAGAATGTATCATGTTGACCTAAATAACCAGACATTATGAACATATGATTTACTCCGATTTCAGAACATATTCCGACCAACATTCCTCATGTCATGGCAAATAACTTTTCCCCCAAAGTTTTTTTTGCAAAACAGTTATATTAGTAATAACCATAGTTCTCTTATCTTGTTAACATCAGCAAACAAATTACTACCAAACTTTAGGCCATCGGATACCATATAGTGCCTACAGAGGCTGATGTGCAATATATGAACTTCAACAACTAATCCGATTGTCTAAGACAGCCATCCTGCTGAAGCGGGGAGGACAGGAAAGAAAATGAAAAGAAAAACTAAATACATGAAAACAATTGAAAGGGCATGGTTCAGAGCTAAACTGTTCATATTCCAGGGAAGTATCTTCAAATAATAGAATAAAAATAGTAACTGGGGGCATCCATCCTTGCAAGACTTCGATGCACAATGAATATCCAATTAGCACCAACATTCAGATCAGATGCCAAAAGAGATTCTCTATAAACTATAAAGAACATTTTAAAGATTTTTGTTTAACAATTGCAGGCCAATTCTATACAATTTGGACGATAGAAGATTACTAGCAGATAGTTTTTTTTTTGCACTCAAATGTAAGCTGCATACCGTTACTACAAAATACCAACCCAATCACCCAAACATCATCATAAATCCACAGCATTCCTTAAACATGCTTCAATGCAACACCACAATCCTATAGAACTGAATTATAATTTTTTAAATCACCCAGTAACTTCTAAAAGTCCCATGAATGCCCCAAACAGAACATCCATGCAACTAAACTCGGTCAAATCATCAAGGAAACAGCAACACATATCTCAATTAGAGCAATGAATGAAAAACTATCGAAACCATAAAATAGCAATGAGACAAAATTTCCAACAAGTCTTAACTCGAATTCACTATCTTATACTGTGAAAATAAACTCTTTCTTCAATTCTGATCAAATAAGATTTAACATAAATTAAATCCGAACTCACAATAAACAGGGTAACCAAAAAGGCTACGGGAATTGGAATTCCAGCCTCTAATCACCGCCAGCCTTCTGGTAAACATAGGTCAATCCGCACTTTCCACAATAGTGCCTATCAAAATGGTTAGCCATGAAAGTTCCAGCGCCGCATTCTGCATTGGGGCACTCCTTCCTCAACCTCTGAACCTTGCCAGAATCATCAACCTTGTAAAACTGAAGAACGGCGAGCTTTACCTTCTTCTTCTTGTGCTTGATCTTCTTGGGCTTGGTGTAGGTCTTCTTCTTGCGCTTTTTAGCGCCGCCACGAAGCCTGAGGACGAGGTGGAGGGTGGATTCCTTCTGGATATTGTAGTCAGCTAGGGTTCGGCCATCCTCGAGCTGCTTGCCGGCGAAGATGAGACGCTGTTGGTCAGGTGGAATACCCTCCTTGTCTTGGATCTTCGCCTTCACATTGTCGATCGTATCAGAGGACTCAACCTCTAGGGTTATGGTCTTCCCCGTTAGGGTTTTCACAAAGATCTGCATGGTTACCTTGCCAATCTGCCAGCGAACTAAGGAGAAGATGATATATACTGTAACTGTATGACTAGGGTTTTGGAGTTGGGCTCTTGAGGCCCATTGGGCCTCTATAGGGCTTCGGTCTTATAGTTGTATAAACCGGTACTTTTGCTGGGCTCATTCAAAATGGCCTCTTTTTTTGCCATTTATTTTGTAAAGTTTAGAGCTGGTATTTATCTGTTTATTTCAAGGTCAAAAAGATCTTTTATATTTTTCGAAAACATAGGGATCTCTTTTTAATATGTGAAATGAAAAAGCAATTAAGGGAAATTTGCATTATACTCACTATTTTTTCATGCTTCATGCATAGTTCAATAGAGACACCATGCTTTCTTGGTGGAACCTGCTTTTGATAGCTAGAGGTGTCAAAATGAGTTGGGCCTGTTGGGTTGGTCNGGGTTGGTCCGCCTCGCCATGCAAAAGGGTTGGGTTGGGTTAAGGTTTTGCTGGCCCGTTTGAAAGCGGGTTTTTGAGCCCGCCCTATTTGGGTTGTGTGTTGGTGGCGGGGCGGGCTGGCCCGCCAATCTTTTTTTTTTTTTTTTTTT